>WBNM01040218.1:67069-130497 GCA_013399055.1 Ramphastos sulfuratus
CACCCTGTGTTCCCTGCTCCTTTTATCCAATACAGCCCGAAGACTAATGGGCCTTTGGACACGAGATAGCCAATCAAATGGCAGTTAGCCAAGATTTGGCCATATTGGGTGAAGCCATAGGCTTGCTTTACCCTTTTTTGGGCAGATCACAGCCTTGCATAAGGCAACCCTGTGCACCCTGTTTACTGCAGTTGCTGGGCTGACCCCAGACTTAGCAGCGCCAGGTCCTTTGTCCCTTTTCCCGTGGTTGCTCTCCCCAAAACGGAGGGAGAGCAGAAAAACATACCTGGGCAAGCCAGGACATATACAAGCCTAATTTGGCCTGTTTAGGCCTACCATGACACCCACAAGCAGCTCCTGCTCCCCCACCACCACCCGTTGCCTCCTCCAAGCAGTCCCTGCTCCCCTTTCACTCTGCCTAAACACTTCCTGCTCCACCACCATCATTTCTGTACCTATCCCAGAGCCTGGAGCAAGACCCTCAACCAGCTAAAATACCACACAGAGGAGCTCAGTTCCACTAAGGAGATCCAGCCAGAATCCATGGATGATGTTTAGAGCAACCACCAGCCCTGTTCCTACCTGACCGGGGGGCCACCAGGCCCCCCGGCCTTTGTCCCCTTCCCATTCACCCCGTGTGCACCATGGGTACTCACCAGTGATGACTGGAGAAGGATCCCTCTGCCCAGTTGGGCAAGCTTGGGGTTTCTGTCATTCCTGGAGCAGCTTAAAAAGGAGAGTGGGCAGAGAGGGCAAAGTGGCCACACCTGTGGTGGGAGGAGACTCCAGCAGAGCTCAGGTGCTCTGGGTTTGGGGAGAAAAAGGGGGGAAATGGCATGGGTGGGGTGGAAACGGGGCAGATACAGAGTTCCAATGAGATCTGGTATAGGTGATCCTGCTCTGGCAGGGGGGTTGGACTAGATGATCTTTCAAGATCTCTTCCAGCCCCTAACATTCTGTGATTCTGTGAAAGGAATTGATGCCCAGTCCTATAATTGCAAGTAGACTTAGAAAATGTTCCCTTTTATTAGTTTACTTGATGTTGAAAGTGATATATAACTATGGCAATACCTAAATGTGAGTAGATGTCAAAGCACCTTACGAATAGGGTCACACCCTTTTCTTCCATATGAGAAGTGGAAGAGTGGGTAGCTTGCTCAGTGGCAAAGCTACCAGCAGAACCTTTAGACTGACCACTGTGGCAGGCTTTTTGGTCAGAAATAATGATCCATTTATGCAGCTGTAAGAGAGGTGACAACTTTCTATAAAACCTTTTAGGAAAGGAGATGAAGACCGCAAGCAGAGGTTTTGTTGTGCTGTTTAAAATGCAGGCACAGACTTCTGTTTGCAAGGTGTACTGGCAGCTTTCTGTTCAGCTTATGCCTAAGTGTGAACCCAGCCTAAAGTAGTATTTTAAGTGGGTTTTGAAATGGCACCAACGTCTTCATTGTAAATGCAGAATTCTCAATGCTTAGTATTTGGTTCTATTTTTGAAACAATTATGGGAAATGAGAGCTTAGACTTTGCTCTACTACCTGGATACTATCTATGTAGTCTCGCTAAATGTCTTCAAAGTTTGTTGACTTTTTATTGCATTTAAGTAGTTCAGAAGTAACATAAAATGGGAATAAGAGTGCAAATATTGCAAGCAGACGTATGGCCAATACAATATTCAGCTTACCCTGTGCAGCTGCTAGCAGAAGCCAAGGTTTATACTACCATTTTTCATCCAGGAGAGAGGAGAAAACACTTTAAACCACTACCAGAATAGATAGTGCAGTAGCTAAATTGCAAAGTGCAGAAATTGACAGAATTGTAAATTATCACAGAAAACACTGTCAAAACAGGAACTTTGCAAGGTGTTGGCCCAAAACCATACACTATGACTTACAGAGATGAAAGTAAGCGCAGTGAACATAATTCATCTACTACCAGATCCATGAATAAGTATAGGATTTGGCCAAGAAGGTGACAGGTTTTAGAAAAGTGGCAATTCCTCAGCTGTGAAACACTTAAAGGAATTACTGGGCATCAACATGTGTTGCAATTTAGTATTTTAGTTACAGCTAACCAAACTTTAGCTGCTGATTAATGAAATGACACCAAATGAAGTGTTTGCAGATACCAATATGTGCTTCAATAACTTGCCTGTATGTCATTGACTATTTCTGATTAGGCAGAATCTGGATAGGCACACAGGCAGTCCCAAGAGCAGACACCAGGACATAAGCTGGTTTCATTTTGGGAATATGGAAGTGTGTGAGGGGTTTGGTGATTTTAGGACTGTCTTTTGCCTGAAGAGGACTGGACACTGGGGCTAGGGTGCTGAATATTTTGTGGCATGTTTGTGGGAGCAGCACCACTCTCAGAATGAAACCATTAGTCCAGCACCTTTGTAGATAATGTAACAGATACTGAATGTCACAGGACTGAAGATTTCTGCTAGCCAGTATGCAAATATCCAAGTTTTTTCCTATGTAAAAAGACAATAGTACAGAGCAGATTTATGCCATGACCAGGAAAGATGCAAGGAGTCTCCCTTTCCTCGTCTTCCACAGAGGCAGCAAGACCACATCCAGAGTGCTCTAATAAACCATGACTCTTTGTTGTCCAGTAGAAAAAGACCTGCTCTGATTATACAGTTTTTTACTGATGGTGAAACTGGAACTTGTGCACAAGTGCTACTTAAATCAATCACTGTAAAGAATGGGTTTAGGTGGAGTGGGACAAGGATTCTGTTGTGACAGGAACCAAGATTTCATAGGTGCACAAGGCTACAGCTAAAGGAAATCAAAAATACTGTGGAAAACGGCTCCAAATGTAAAGGTGAAGAGCTGAAGTTGGGAAAACCCATAAAAAACCAGTGACAGTGTAGTGACACCCAAGGACACTGTGAGTCAGCTGAGATTTACAGAGGATTAATTAGTTCAGTTGTTTTGTGCTAACAAGGAAATGGAGAATTATAAAGGAATTTACAAATATACCAGTGCAGAAAAAACTGTTTGGGGAAGCCAGCGAGTAGTTTGCTCACTCTCCTTATTTGATAGTAAGACTGATAATGGTAGAGCATCAGAACCTTAACAGAGAAGAGTTTTTACTGAGTTGGAAGGTTACTCTATAAATAAAAGTGAGAAGCTGGCTGATATGTACTGTAGGATATTAATGGAAGTGACAAAAAATAGGTGCCTGTGCCAGTTTTTATTTAAGAAAATATAATGGATAACTGGAATGTGAGAGATAAATGCAGTATAGTGACATTTTTGTCTGGTTAACTCTAACTTCTGTGTAAATTTTAAAGATTCTTTCTTACTTGCATTTCATAAGGGATGCATTTCAGCATTTACTACAACACTGCACAACAAATAACACTGCTAAAAGCTGGGAGCAGTTTGTGTTGATGTGAACGTAGTCATAGAATCATAGAACGGTAAGGTTGGAAGGGACCTCAAGGATCATCTAGTTCCAACCCCCGGCCATAGGCAGGGACACCTCCCACTAGCACAGGTCACTCAAGGCCTCGTCCAACCTGGCCTTGAACACCTCCAGGGAGGGAGCAGCCACAACCTCCCTGGGCAACCTGTGCCAGTGCCTCACCACCCTCACTGCAAAGAACTTCCTCCTAACATCCAGTCTCAATCTCCCCTCTGCCAGTTTAAACCCATTGCCCCTTGTCCTGTCATTGCAAGACCTTGTCAATAATCCCTCCCCAGCCTTGCTGTAGGCCCCCTTCAAATGCTGGAAGGCTACTCTAAGGTCTCCTGGAAGCCTTCTCTTCTCCAGGCTGAATGTCAGAAGCAGAAGCAGAAGCAGACTGTGTGTTTTACAGCATTTCTCACTGGGGTAGGGCCAAAGGCACATTCGAGGCAAATAAGCAGAGGCACATTTTCATGTGTCCACTTAACTCTGGATTCATCAAATGCCTTCATGTTCACCTTGCAAGCTACCTAATTGCTTACAGTTCTGCTTCTGCACGTGCTCCCAGCAGCTGATGGTGTCTGAATCACTGCTGAGGTTGTATAAACTCTTAATTTTTCTGATGTGCAAGGCCCTCTTTGCCCCCCCTGCTCTCACTTTCCCTTCTCAGCTGACTGCCCCTGCGCCAAACCTATAGAGCAATGTGCTGCAATCGAGTCAGAAACGAGTGGCTGAAAGGAATGAATTACATACACATCTGTGATAAAATCCTTGCCTGGGTCTGCAGGTGCTTTCTGGTTAAATATTGCTTGAAAAACAAATTCAAATTTGCCTAAATAGCAGGAAAGTTACGTGATTTTAAAGTTGTCTGAGTAGCAATAGATAACAATGCAGTTGGTTTTATAGCTGTGTAAAGATTTTACTGGTATTTACAGTCCTTGAGAGGAGAGAAGAGGGTCATGAAGACAGTCCATTACTGAAATTGTTGAAGTGGGAAGACTTTCAAACAATAACAGGAATATATCAAGAAATACAACAGCAGCAATCAAAACTTAGGTGAGCGCGAACTGGTCATAAAATAGACGCGAGGAAAGAGGACTTGAGAAAACACATTTTAAACCTGCATATAAAGAGATAATTGGGATGCAGTGAGAGAAAAAGAACAGCACTGCAGTTTTAGAGTGCACAGCCAAATACTGCATAGCAGGGAGTTTAAGTGAGTGCTCTTGCTCCAAGACTAGTAATTCTTTGTGAAATACTGCATTAGTTTGGGGGTTACCATGCTACTAGCACAGTGAAAGAGAAGCATACTGATGGGCTAGCATATGAATAATCATTAAGATAATTGTGAAAGCAAAGGCAAGGCTCAAATATAGATAGCTCAAATATAGAAGCAAAGAAGAGGCGATTCAGTGTTGCTGTAGAAGAGAACAGTAAAAAGAAGGAAGCAAGAACTTATTTCACCAAACAGCAAGGAATAGAGGGGGGTAGGGGAAACCCCTCTTAATGCTAAAATGCCATGCTAATTTCTCTAGGAGCTGAAAAGATGTCTCTTGGTTTATTTGGAAATTTTAAAACTAAAGAAAGACCAGAAAAATGCATTGGGAAGTTGGAAAAGAAAAAAAAAAAATCCTCTCTTGCATTGACAGAGCAAGCAGGGAATTAAACTGACCTGCCGGGGTTTTCCACCTTCAGGACTTATGGTTGTAAAGCACCTGTTTGTTAGATGACCATTTGTCAGACCATGATATCCTGAAAGCAGCTGGACTAGAAGCCAACTGCAAGAATTGAACAGACTTTCATGGCTTCCATATGATGATTTGCAGCCAAAATTTCTCTTCAGGTCAACTTGCTTTTGTGGAATTTCTATTAGAGGAATCAGTGCAGAGGAGGAAATTACACAGGACCTTCTTTCTCCTTCCTTGTCTTCCCACCCCACATCCCCACCCTTCCAGCCTTAGTTTTGGTCCATTTCCCAGTCAAAAGCTGCTGCAAAGATGTAGTAGCTGATACCTGATTACTTAGGAAGCCCCTTATTAATGATGCTATTTATCCACCCTTCCCCAGCAGACACTAAAACCAACTAGTGCTTAGGTGCCTTGCAGTGTGAGCATATGTCACAGCCTGCACTGGGGAGCTTGTTTGTCCCAGCACAGACACAGAAGGGTGCTCTAAGTGTGTGAAATGTGATTGTATTTTGCCTGGGATACAAAGTCACGTTATAAATTGTTATGCAAACTGCAGGGTACTTTTATAGCATTTGCATATGTTACATATATTTTTGTTCAGTGTGGGAGGTTTTCATTACTTTCTAGGAAATGAGAATTTTTTTTTTAAAGGTCTCAAACAGTCTGAACAACCACATCTAAAATGCCCTCCAGCAATTGCAGAAGCAAGAAGAGATGGAAATAGAACATAGGGGTTGCACTTTCTGGCAGAGACAAAAATGGGTTTTTTTCCATGTTTAATTACTATTACCACAGTCCAAATTTCTCATAATCACTTGATAGCTTAGATTTTATAAAAACTATGAGCCCCACTGTACCACTTTGAAAGCAATAAGCAGACTCATGGTAGTTAAGCCAAATACATTTAGATTTATTTACTTTACAGCTCTGTGAAGTTGCAGAAACCACTGTAATTTAAATTAGCTTTACAAAGCCAGAGTGGAGTTGGATTAGTTCATGCGAAGAGACTTTCAGATTTGAGCTTTTGAACTTGACTCGAACAATTTAGCTCATTTTCCTGCTGAACAAAAAAGCAAGCAAGGAACAGTAAATCCTTCAGTTGTGCAAACTCATCACAGGCAGGAGTAAGGAAAACAAACTGAAATTTCAGCCCACTGATACTCTGAAAGACAGTAACCAAGCAGATTATGGAACATACTCCTACAAATCTGCATGGCAACTGCCAAAAAAAATTACAGAGACGGAGTCCAAGCTGGTAGCATAAGGCCAGGAACATTCACCTTCACATATGTGCATGCCTGCATTCAGGTATTAGGGTCTGCAAGGAACAACTAATGCTGCTAAGTTTCATATACGGATTCTGGACAATTTGTGAAACAACAATGTGCTGGTTTAAGGCTAATTGGAATATTTTAATAGAGAAAATTATATTATAGGCTGTGAAAAGGAAACAATGGTGATGTGTACTTCACTCATAGGCTTGCTGACATGGATAAAACTAAGAACATAAACATTAGATAAGACAGTCAGTGTCTGTCGGNTCATTTATTGTAGCACTTGTGAAAGATGTCTAATACTGGCCCAAAGTCATTACAATGGTTGGCACAAATGCACCTACACTGGCTGGCAGTTCTATTTAAAAATGCTACATGTGAAAATCAGCTATGTCAAATTTTAAGAAGTGGCTCAACCATACAAATGACACAGAGAAGTGTCATGGAGCAGTAAGGGCTAGCTGCATTTTAGGGAGGGTAACTGGAGGGACCAGAACACCTCTCCTCTGAGGACAGGCTGAGGGAGCTGGGATTGTTTAGGCTGGAGAAGAGAAGGCTCCGGGGAGACCTAATAAGAGGCCTTCCAGTACCTAAGGGGAACTACGAGAAAGATGGAGAAGGAATGTTTACAAAGGCCTGCAGTGGTAGGATGAGTGGCAATGGTTTTAAGTTAGAGAAGAGTAGATTGAGACTGGGTGTTAGGAACAAGTTCTTTATGTGAGGGTGGTGGACTGCTGGAACAGGTTGCACAGGGAGGCAGTTGAGGCCCCATCCCCGGAGGTATTCAAGATCAGGCTCAACAAGTCCCTGAGCAACCTGCTCTAGTGGAGGATGTCCCTGCTGACTGCAGAGGGGTTGGACTAGATGACCTTTGGAGGTCCCCTCCAACCCAAACCATTCTACAATTCTATGATTCTACAATTCTATGATTCTACAATTTATTCCTGAAGTCCATTGCTTCCATGTAGCATGTGTGAAAATACTCAGAAGCCACTCATACTGTGGTCCGTGTGCTTTTTAAAGGCCTTTCCCTGACACACAGTGAAGTCCAGTCTCTGATTGATTGACCCTGTACTGGTATGCCAACGAATATCTGCCTGCACGGGTGGAGATGTGCAACATGGATAGGTATCTCTGTCCCTGAAGAACAGGGTAGAAAAACAGGAGGGACCAATGGCAAAAATAAAGAGCAAAGAGTTCCTTCCCTCTGGCCCAAAAGGTCTGTTTTTTGTTTCCCATTCTTTTGTTCGTCAGTGATTTAAATATGTGAAAAACTGTCTCCTTTTCAGTGCATGCAAGTTTCCATTGCCAGCTCCAAGGCCATTTGCATTTGAAGTTTGGGTTCAGGCTGTTGAAAGGCAGGAATTATCTGCACTGTGCAAATGTGAACGTAGAGTGCAACTGCCCAAGAGACTGGTGATACATCATCTCCAGGGTTTTTGTCAAGGTCTTATATTTTAATAGTGTCAGCCTGCCCAGTCTGTTGCAAGCACAATTTACACCCCTTCTGTCTTCTAAGTGGAAAGGAAATGGAGGTGACAGAAATGTTCCCAGGGGAGCATCTAATCTTTATCCTTCAGGAGTGTTCAAGGATAGCCACCTCCACTAATGGCTAAATAGTTGTTTTTAAAACAAGAAAGGAAAAAAAAAAAAAAAAACACACCAAAAAACACAACAGGCAGAGCAGTTAATCCTGTTTCCCAAATGGTCTGCAGCACACATCATTATCTATTCAGTTTCTTGTAGTCATTACCAGAGAGAAATTAGGTCTAGCAATGAGCGGTCAGTGTGATGCTGTCAGTGACACACACTTCAGTTTTGAATTTAAAATGGAGTCTGTTGTCTTCCTGTATCAGCTATTAACTTTGCTGTCATTGTCACAAAGCCATCAATCTCCGTCTGTCCCAAACCCATTTTCTGTGTAGAATCAGCTCATCTTCCTTATTTCCTACACATGCAGATTTTTAATCATCTTGTAAACCTTGTACTGCATCAAAGCTCTAAGGCTGTAAGGCTTTGTGGTTGGTTTCTTTTATTTTCTTTTTTTTTTTCTCTCTCTTTTATTTCCTTTTCCTCTTTTCTTTTCTTTTTTCTTTTCTTTTTTCTCTTTTCTTTTTTTTCCTTTTCTTTTCTTTTCTTTTCTTTTCTTTTCTTTTCTTTTCTTTTCTTTTCTTTTCTTTTCTTTTCTTTTCTTTTCTTTTNGAGATTGCAGCCACTCTCTGAACTGAACATGCTAGAACCAGGCAAATAGCAAAGCAAACCTGCAGCTGATACAAAAGCCTGGTTTCACTGAAGTGCCTGCTTCTACTGCAAGTAGAACTTAATATCCAAGCAATTGCTGGAAAAATTGTTTCACAGAGACAGTGCATAAAGTGGCCTTTGTAGGCTGGATCTTGTACATTTGAGAGATGATTGCTGTTTGAGTGGCATCAAAGCATTTGAGAGCATCAGAAATGTCCCAGATAGCTGCCTTCTAGTTTAGTATGGAGGAGTTTCTAACAGAACATTTTAAGTATTTAAATAAAAGAGCCTTTTCTGTATTTTGTCTCTCTTCTGGGTCTAACAATGTGTAAGAACATCAATTTAAAAGGCCCATAAGTATCCTTAAAATTTCCAGAAGGGCACATGCCTATGATTTATAAATTTTATTAGGGACAATGTATATGATTTATACAGGACAGCAGTGATAGGAAAAGTTCCTTGACTAGAGAACATGTTCAGATCTTCATTTTATCCTATAAACACGTGCCATTCAAGGAGGAGTCTTTTTTGCTAGCTGCAGAAGACTTTCTGCCTCTTGGGCAATTGCTTCTGGAAAAGCTAAAGGGACCTATTTGTTGAATACAGTAACTGTGCTGTTGTTTTGCATCAGTACCTGACACAGCAAGTAAGGAAATCTGGGTAATCCTGCCCATTTAGGTGTGCAATTAGTTTGTTGTTAAAGATGTTTAAGTGTCGGGCACTTGGAACCTCAAAAGAACTTTGCTGCCTCTTTTAGTGCCACATCCAACACTTAAGGTGACACTACTATTTGTTGCAAATCTTTTGTTCAAATCCCATCTCAACTGCAGATGTCTACATTATTGTAATCAACCCTATGTTTTGCTTACAGGAAACCACAGGCTTGCTAAACCTTGATGTAACTGAGCTGCTGTGATCCCTAGATAGCATCTAAGGGTTGGCAATACTCCCATAGCGATCCTTTTGTCACCTCTCACTCATGGGAGCTGAGGCTAGTAGGCATTTTTAAATGAGGCACAAGAGGCTGCACAAAGAGATGCAAAGAGACTCCCATCCCAACGGAGATTAAAGCACTGCCTTGAAAACCCCAAATTCTGGTCTTTGGTAGCACATGGGATGCAGCTCGAGGCAAAGGGGGATGCAGCAGCAAGCATCAGGCCTGAAAGAAGCTGACTTTATGTCTGGAAGGTGCTCTCTGGTATGCAAGTCTTTTCTTGCATGCATTGAAGCCTCACTGCAGAGAGAGAAAGCAAACCTGCTTCCTGAATACAGAGAGCTGCCAGAGAGTGCGTGCCTCGTTTGTAGTTGTTGGAAGCTACAGCCCCCGAGTAGAATCAAATAGTTGCATCCAGAAAAGGGAAGAGTGAAAAATAGTCCTGTCTTGAGTTTGTGTGGCAAGGTTTTGGTATTGGCAGGACTACAGAAGTAGCTTCTGTGAGAAGCTGCTAGAAGCTTCCCCTATTTCTGATAGAGCCAATGCCAGCTGGCTCCAAGACAGACCTGCCACAGGCCAAGGATGAGCCCATCCATGGTGGTGGTATTTCCTCTGTGGTAACACATTTAAGAAGGTGAAAAAGTTGCTTTCCAACGGCAATTGCAGCCAGACATTGGAGTAAAAATATGTGAGAGAAACAACTCTGCAGACACCATGGTGTCTGCAGAAGAAGGGGGAGGAGGTGCTCCAGGTGCCAGAGCAGAGATTCCCTTGCAGCCTGTGTTGAAGACCATGGCGAGGCAGACTGTCCTCCTGCAGCCCATGGAGAGTAAGGGTGGAGCAGATATCCACCTACAGCCCATGGAGGATTAGAGCAGGTGGGTGCCCGAAGAAGGCTGAGATCACAGGAAGAGCCCATGCTGCAGCAGGCTTCTGTCAGGACCCATGTTGAAGATGTTCATGGAGAATTGCTTCCCAACAGAGCAAGGGAAGAGTGTGAAGGAGTCCTTACCCTGAGGAGGAAGCAGCATCACAACCAGCAGACAATGAATTGACCCCACCTTGCACCACTGTGTGGGGCGAGGTAGAGAAATCAGGAGGGTTGTTGAGCCTATGAAGAAGGGAGGGCTGAAGGGAAGGTGGAGGTTTCTGTTACTGTATGATTAGCTGTGGCAGCACAGGCAGGATGAAGAGAGAGGCAGTGCTGTGTCAGGAGGCCCACTGAAACAAGCTGCACTGGGCATTTTCACTGCTGGACTTTGTCTCCAGCTGCAGCAAACTGCTTCCCTGGTCAAATTGTTCAGATGTATTGGTCTTTAAACCTGTAGTACAGCTCAAAGAGCAGCAGGGGCTTCTCCTGCAGTCTTGGGGGCATCCATCACACCCTCTTCCTTATGCCCTCTTCACAAGCTTGTAAATGAAGCATAAGAAAGTGTCCTACTGCTCTTCTCACTACAAACACACCTGTAAACCACCAGCTGCACACAAAATTTCAAACCTAAGCTCCCAGTATTCATTTTGTGTGGCTGGAAAAAGCATCCTTTTCTGATGGCAATGAGCATTCTTGGCTGAACCACTAGATCTATGCAGCTTCTTGCCTGATGGGACTCTGAAGAGCCAGGTAAGATCCTCCCCCACACCCTTGGAAGGGTGATCCTTCAGTGCTGCTTGTCTTCTAGGATTTCTCTAAGGAAGAAGACAGCTAGGACCAAGTCTGAGAAAACATTTAATGGCAAAAGCTGGCTGAGGATAGAGTTCTTCTCAGGAAACCCTGATCTCCCACTCTGGGGTTTGTTTTGTACCTGGGAAAGGTCTCTCGTGTGAAAAATGTGACACCACTCCCATCTGTAAAATAAGAAGGGTAATAAGCCTTAGTTGCAGGCCTCTTGGTTTATTAATAGTTATTGATGGCTAGAAGTAGGTTGGCACTGTGCAAAGCATGAAGAATGCTTCTGCCTCCAGAAGCTTTTAACCAACAAATTGCAAAGACAAGCCTGGAGCTCATCAGGGGCCAGAATGTGATACCCAACATAGTTTTGGCAATGCCTCATCCAAATGGCAATGTGGTGTTGGAGCAGGGAGGGCTGTGGGAGCACCAATAAACAGAGGAAGGTGTGCTTTGGGAAAGGATGGATGAAAACAGAGGTGCATTCCTTTCTCAATTGCATAAAGGAAGCATTTGACTGCTGGGGATGGTCTGGAGCATGAAGGGGATAATAAAGGCATCACTGAGGTGTGATGTACTAGCTGAGTGGAAACAGGAGCAGGAAATATTTCAGCTGATGCTATAGGTCAGAGCAGTGTTCTGGGGAGCCTTGACAGGAAGCACAAGTAGCTGAAATTTAATGCAGGAGGCCAAAGGAAAATGATGGAAGAATTCAGAGGTGCCACTGTAGAGGCAGATGATTTACTGAGGCATTTGAAATAGGTTGCAAAGGAAAAAGATGAAAATGAAGAGGAGGATCTAGTAGTCTTGAGGAGAAATTATGAGGGCATGACCACAATTTCTGTCACATGGTTGACAAGGGTGACCTTAGAGAAGCTGCACATGGTGAAATGATGTAATTTGGCAAATGTCTGGCTTTTATCTCAGTCTGGGAGAGATGAGTCTCAGGAGATTTAATTAATATGTTGGATTCCTTGTAGGAAATTGCTGTGTTGCTATGCCCAGAAGTTTCTCAAGAAATAGAAAGCAAAATGAAAGATTGTCACAGTTCCCTGATTTCCAAAATAAATTCTGCAGGAGTCATAATCTGTGCTTCCTGCCCAGGTGATGAATATTCAGATCTGTTGTCTCACTATAGATACAAACTTCTGGAAAAATCAAATCCTTATTTCTTGGGCCTCCAGAGGTTTTGGTCTGAATAATATGTGAAACGTAGCTCAATAAACCTTTATGGAGAGATAAAATATAAATTCTATCTTGACTTCATATTGACTTGTTATAGACAAGCAACTGTTCCAGAAATGTTTTCATATATTCATTCATCTCCCTTTAGAGAATGCAGAGTGCCAGTTTCTGAGAGAGAATAAAATTATCCTGTATTATTTTTAGATGCAGGCAATTTGTGGTTAATGTTAGTTTGCCAAAACAAGGTATCAGGCTCCTGGTTTCAAAAACAGGCGACCTTATTGGATAACTATAAAACTCAATGTGAAGGAAAGAGGAGACATTTTCACCCAGCTGAAACAATCTGACATGTACTGCCAGCCTGCAAAATAAAACTGAAGCTGGAGCAGCTCAGCGAGAGAAGATGAAGAATATGAATGTACTGAGATGTCTATACATGGATGCAAGGAGCATGGAAAATAAGCAGCAAGAACTAGAAGAGGAACTAAGCAATGAGTGGGCACAGCCAAGGCAAGGTGAGCTGATTCATAGAATCATAGAATAGTAAGGTTGGAAGGGACCTCAAGGACCATCTAGTTCCAACCCCCTGCCATAGGCAGGGACACCTCCCACTAGCACAGGTCACTCAAGGCCTCGTCCAACCTGTACTTGAACACCTCCAGGGAGGGAGCAGCCACAGCCTCCCTGGGCAACCTGTGCCAGTGTCTCACCACCCTCACTGCAAACAACTTCCTCCTAACATCCAGTTTCAATCTCCCCTCTGCCAGTTTAAACCCATTGCCCCTTGTCCTGTCATTGCAAGACCTTGTCAATAGTCCCTCCCCAGCCTTCCTGTAGGCCCCCTTCAGATACTGGAAGGCTACTCTAAGGTCTCCTGGAAGCCTTCTCTTCTCCAGGCTNTCACTGCTTTGATTGTCACTATAGAGGGGCACAGTCTGCACAAACGGGAGGGTGGCAGGGTGCAGATGTGTTTTCTCACTGGTGTGGGGTTTGCAATGGCCTCAAACTTTATTCTGCTTTCTTGAAGAAAATTAGAATTGGTGGATCAGAAAAAATAATGAAGATGAAGGATCCAGTCCAGTTTTTTCTGCCGTTGTTGTTGATAACCTCTTGGAAATCCACAAAGTTTGATGTTTGTGATAAAAGACAGTTCAAGCATTTTTACTTAGATTAAGGCTGCAAAACACCATTTGAATGTTGAATGTATTCTTATGAAGTTTCCTAATTGCAATAATTAGTACCAGCCTCGGGACAGACCACCCACTTCTCTTTCCAACTTTGATGTCAGATGCTTAAGAGAAGAATGTAAATAGAAGCTGGACTGTAAACACTTACTGAGGTCTTTGGCCTTACATCAATATCATAGCCCTGAGTCGTGGTTTTAGGTTGAACAAGTCAAACATGTAAGAAAGAACTATGCTGTGAAGTATGGAACCACAAAAAAAGACATTTTAGCCAGCCCCCAGGCACAGGTTGCATGACCATTAGTTGATTTGCACTTCTCTTCTGCACACTGGGTGTTGATCACTGAAATCCCCAAGCTGAACTCCAGTGCTCAGAGCTGGCTGGATTTGGGTGAAGCAGACTCAGCTTTCCAGTGGAGCTGGGAGCCACAGCTGACCCAAACTGGCCAAAGAGATATTCTATACCCTATAACAAATGCCACACTCAGGAATAAAAACTGAATTAGAGGAAGAAGATGGTGAAGATTTGCTGTTCCACAATGGCCAATCCTCAGCTACTCTGTCTGTGGGAGTGAGTGATCTCCTTGTTCCTTTTGTTTCTCTTCTTTTCCCCTCACCTGTTAAACTAGTTTCGTCTTGATTTATAGGGTTTCTTCATTTTCTTCTACTTGTTCTCTCCCAGTGGAACTGGAAGGCTCATGGGAAAAGGTAGTCCTGTGAGCATACCAATGTGAGTGCAGCACCATGAGACACAGAGCTGGCCACGAGGTTACCCTGGCCACGAGGTTACCCTGGCCACAATGTTACCCTGGCCACCAGGGCAATTTTCTGAAGTACATCAGTGAAGTGACACTTTCATCCTGGTTTGGCAGCTACTTCTCCACTCCTGGAGGGGTGAGATATCTCAAAAGCCCTTTTGAATTATGGAGTAAGAGCTTAGGTATCCAGGATGCCACCTTCTGTGCCATGAAGCCTGGCCCACAGGTTGGCTTTCCAGCTAGATTCCCAAGGATGTATTGTGCACATCTAAGGACTGTTCATTCAGAGACACTTTTCCACAGGCAGTATGAACAAGATTTCCCCAAGTCTGGATCTGTCCCACCATCCATTAGCTACCATTATCCCAGAAGACCTTCAAGCTTCACTTCTCCTCAAGCCACAGACCAAAACACCATTGTGGAAGAAACAGTCTTGCATCAATTCAAAGACTTTGGGGGAAAAACACCAATAATTATTGTGTATTTGGTCCTGCACAGGGATCCTGGTGGGAACTGAGGCTGTGTGCTAGACATGTGGATTGCCAGTTGCCTCCAAAGGATGAACCCTGAGCTGCCAGGCTCACTAAGCTGGCAGGCCAGGTTGTGTGTTCCTTTTGGAAATGGCTGTAGGCAGGCAGGCACAGCCTGAGCATGGTTAGAAACATGACAGGGAAATACAGACATCTTCTGCAGAATGCCTGAAAGAGGAGGGCACGTGTCTCCAAAGAGGAAATTGTTGATGTGCAAGGTCCTGGTTTGAATGAGGTAGTGATGGGAGCCCAAACATTATCCTGCAGTAGCTACTCTGGCTGTCAGCCTGCCTACCTAGTCTCCTTTCCTCCCAGAGGTTTTGGTTTCATGGCTCATTGCTGCAGGCAAAAAGAGGATATGAAGCCACCACATTTCATGGTGGCTGGGATGTGTACTAAAATAAATGGAGGAAGATTTCTGGGTTGTCAGGGACAAGCAGAAAGAGCCTCGTAGGCTCTTTACACAACAGCAAGCTTTACCAAAGGCATTTACAGCCAGCTTCCATCCCCAGGAACAGCTTCCTGGCCTTGAGAGGCAGCAATGCTTCTTGCAGGTAGCAGGACTCTTCACATCCAAGACATTACTGAGGTCCCAGCACTTTTTGTGGAACCCATGCACAACCCAGAGCTGCTGGGATGAAACAGCACATGAGCACATGCATCTGGTGCTTCAGGCTCTTGGTTTGGTTTCCATGCTGGTGGAGCTGGCTGCCACCTGTGTGCAGCTGCTTCCAAAAGCTTCCCCATCACCACAAGGCTGTTCATAGAATCATAGAANCCGTTGCCCCTGTTCCTGTCCTGGCAGCCCTGAACCTGCTGAGCCTCCTTCCCAGACTCCTTTGGATTAGCTCAAATGCTTTTTAACAGTAGATACTTCCTTGCCTGGATCAGATGTAAGAAAAGGAATGCTTGTTTGACTAAGCTGCCCCTTAATCCTTTGACGAGAAGCTTTTATCTAGCAGTACAAGAGAGTGAAACGCACAGGACAAAGGCTTGTTAGCAGAAAATATTGCACTGTTGTGTTTTCCTTGGCAGCCCAGTAGCAGGCTGCAACACTTTATAGACTTGTGTGTGTCAAATCAGGCTGTGCTGCGGGGCTGGATGCAGCCTGCTGGGAATAGGGAGGGGAAGGGAACTGAAGATGGATCTGGGATGAGATATTGCAACCTGCAACTGCCCTGTATGTATTATTAAATCTGTACTTTTAGATAGAAAAACAGTGTGGGACTGTCAACACTAAATATGTCAGTCACAGGTAGAAATTGCCTGGCATTCTGCAACTCTTATTTGCATGAAATCAAAAATAGTAGGAGGAAATCTGCCCGCAGCAGACTTTCAATTTACGTCAGTCTGCCAAACTCTTCAGCAAAAGCAAGCTGCTGTGTGAACACTTAGTCATCACCTTCATTTAACATCCAGTGGGTGTAATATTTGGCAGCCTAGCCCTCTGAAGAGACAGCCCTGGCATCTCATTTTAGCACCTTTTCCCATTATATTGTGCACTGTAGTATCCCAGTGTAAGGAAAGCAAGGAAAACATATAACTGTATGTGCACAAGGGGCACACAATCAAGGCTGGCTTGTCTGGAGCAAGCAGAATGCCTTTGATTAAAAGGCTGGAGGGTGAGAGATAGAGCAGGTAAGGAGAGAGAAGAGCTGGAACTGCTTGAGCACATTGGGGTCAGATACCAGCACCCCCTGCAACCAGGAAGCCTGTTCCCAGATCTGCTTCTGACAGCAAACAAAAAAGACTGTCCACAAAACTCCATCAGAGACACAAATAGGAGGAGCAACACTCTGCTACATGGCACAACTTGGGAAGTTGTTCTCAATTCTTGGCTGTTTTAGTGCCCTGTGGTGCTCAAGCCATTAGTGTTCTAGCTACAGGGAGTATGGATGGATCCTTGGGCTTTGCTGACCCTTCCCAGGGACACTGGCTGTGCCACACCATGGCTCACAAATGATCTGACTGGTGGAGACCAGAGATTGCCTGGTACCTAAGCTGAAGGATAATGGCAATGCCCTCAGGGTGTATATATATCATTTTAGACACTGAAATTAATTCCAAATGTGGCCCTACTGGCAATCAGATGGGTTTTCAAGGCTACCCAGGTAGATGCACGATGCCACGTGTGAGTTTAGAAAGTAGCAAAGTGCGCAACATTGAAGTTTGCTAAAACTTCATCAGCTCTTTTTTTCCTAACAAATCCTATGATGTTGCACTTACATATGCAAGTGCTAAATATCTATTTAGCAGTTCTTAACTGCTTAATATCTGTGCAATCTAAAATCCAAAGCCCAGATGGATCCTCAGTGGCATGAAGCTTTCAGTGATATTCATGTGGCTGACAATCAGGTGGAAGACTCACGCAGCTACCAGTGTGACAGCCCAACACCTAGCTTTTAGAACTCTCTGGTGCAGAACCCAAAATAGGAGTGGGCATATAGACATTACAGCCAGCCTGGTAAATTAAATGTACCCAGAAGCATACTGTCACAAAGGCTGCCTGCCACTGAAGCTTGCAGAGGCAGGGATTCACATGCAGACTTCTTCCTTTGGAGAGGCCCAGGACCGTTCCTGCTCCCCGGTTGTGGCAAGATGTTCTTTGGCAAACCAAGAGGGGGCACAAGGCCCAGAAAAGTTACCAGTAACCATTACTGAGGAGGACCACAAAGATGANTTAAAAATGCACATGAGTGAATTACAGGACTGAGAAGCACTTGGTGGTACTGGTGGATGCAAAGCTGAATGTGAGCTGAGAATTTGCATTCATAGCCCAGAAGGCCAACTGTAGCCTGGCCAGCAGGTTGGTTCTGCCTCCTGCTTCACTCTGGTGAGACACAGCCTTGAATACCATGTCCAGCTCTGAAGCCTGTAGCACAGGAAGGACATGGACCTGTTGGAGCAAGTGCAGAGGAGGGCCACAAAAATGACCAGATGTCTGGAGCACTTCTGCTGAGAGTGCTGGGGTTGTTCAGACTGGAGAAAAGAGATCTTACTGCAGCCTTCCAGTACTAAAAGGGGGCTTATAAGAAAGATCAAGACAGACTTTTTAGCAGGACCTGCTGCAGCATGATGAGGTAATGGTTTTACTCTAAAAGACTGCAGATTCAGACCAGGTATAAGGGAGAAATTTCTTATGATGTGAGCTTGCCCAGAGAGGTGGTAGGAGCTGTGTGGCTGCAAACATGCCATATCAGGTTGGACATGATTCTGAGCCACCTGATTTAGTTAAAGATGTTCTTGGTCACTGCAAGGATATTGGACTAGATGACCATTAAAGGTGCCTTCCAACTCCAAACATTCTATGATTCTATGTTTCTAATAGAGTTTCCCTACAGGCTCCCTGGCACTCCATAGCTGACCAGCCACAGAGCTGTGGGCTATGTACACAGCCCTCAGCAGGGCCCAAGTGCAGGGAGAGAAGAGACCTTTCACCTGCCTTTGCTAGGTGCTCTGACTGCTCAGCTGCATCATGGTGCACTTACTTGTGCCCCTTCCTCCTGGCCCTGTGAACTTTGGTATTTTTGTGCACACAGCTCTTCTGTTACTATTTCTCTCAACCTCAGGCAACTCTCTACTTGGCTGTCCAGCCGCTGTCTGTCTTAGATGTTTATCTCCCTCCAGGCAGTTTATAGGGAGCCCAAACATCACAGAACATGAAGCAGAAAATTCTGTGAGAGCTTTGCTATTGTGTGCTCAGCTATGCAACAGCAAAATCCCTGGCTTGCATTTTGTGCCCTTTCAAACGGTATCCCTAGAAAAACTGGATGGAGCTGATGCTGTGCTTTTGAAACCTTGTAACAGGCTGTAATGCCACCAGCATCCCTGAAATTCCACCAGTCTGGAGCAAGGAGGTGGATATTTTTGTTTACAGCTAGCCGTGACCTGATCTTTGAAAGTATGCTTGTTCATAGGTCTAATGCAAGTGGGATTACTCTCATTATCTCAGTAAAGAGTGAGCCCACCAGCAGAATAAATATTGTCAGGATCAAGTGGCAGATGAGTCGTCTTTTCCAGACACAAAAAACCAGCGAGCCAGTAAACAAACATGTAAGTTGAATTAACTATCATACACAAGCTTGTATATACTTAAAACAACCTTGGGATAGCCACCACCACCTACTGAAATACCATCTAGATCTCTGTCCTAACACAAGCATCTCCAGCTAACACTATGTGAAGGCACAGCAGTCTCCCCACAGCTGCCCTTCCCAGCTGGGGGGAATGCCTCTCCTAATCCAAACTATGAGCCAGCTGAGCACCAGCAGATAGACTAATGAATCCAGCAAGGCAAATGTTTGCAACGTTAACTTCTACTCTCCTTTGCTTCCTCTACAACCTGTTTGAAGTCCGTGGGGTCACAGTAAGTAAATCAGAGGTGAGCTGCCTTCACAGTGTCTCCAATGTAAACACAGCACTACCATATATCCCCATGGGCATTTCAAATAACTTCCAACAATCAATATAGAAGCATAACTGTTAAACTAATAAAATAATATTTAAGCTGAAAACTCTTCCCTGAGGGCTTCAAACCTTTCATTTTTTTAAGCTAAAATTAAGTAAGGGAGCATCCTCTGAATAAACTGATCCTAACAGTGCAAGGATGAAGCAAAGCAGGGGGACACACCTCTCCCGTTCAGAACTCTTCTGCACAATGTGCTTTTGTGGTTTTGTTTTCAGACACCTTCCAGAGGACCAAATAATAAATATCTGACAGGATCATACCATGGTTAGTTAGATCTCAACTATGGGTAAGTTTTATGAATGTTCAGTCCACATTTTTCTTGTTACATTTTATCCTACTCCTCCTTGCTGGCTGCATCACTAGCATCCTTTCTAGTAAGGAACTGACCACATCAACAGTGTCTTTAAAGACTGGATTCAGTGCTGGAGTCCTCCTAGTTATGACAGTGTAGATACTGGTCTGGGCATCCTGGGCCTGTCCTCTAATCAAAAGAGAAACAGGAGATGTGAGGTCTTGTGTTCCAGCAGGAAGCTGGTGTATTTATTTTCAAGAACTTCTGAGTGAGGGTCATTCTGGGCAACAGCTAGGGTTGTTTTTTCACTGAGGCTGAGGAAGTCCATGTGTATGATGCATATATTGGCTGTGAAAATCAGACATGTGTAGGGATATACACAGAGGAGTTCAGCACTGGAGAAAACAGAGCAGTTTGGAGAGACCAGAAGAGTATGCCATCGTTGCTTATGGCTATTGTGCCTTTCAAAAGAGAGAGTTGTGTGGCTTGTATGGACTTTTGTAGCCTGAGGTGTCAACTTCTACATCTGAGCAAAGCAAATTGGAGGGTGTGTGTGTGTCTTACTTTCTCTCCAGTGACACATTTTTTCCCATTGTATTTCATTCTTAGAAGAAAAACTGTAATGGCAATAGCATGTGTTGATACTCCCTCAACTCTAGCCTTATTTTGACAGCACCATAAATGAATTAGGGGAACAGTTTTGGCTGTACCATGAGCCACTGGTCCCATTTTCATGGTGATTTTGAAACTCTCTCTAGTGTCTTCTTCAAAGCTCTATGTGGGCTGGGCACTGTGTGGTTTGATGGTGAGCTTTGCCATTGAAATCTCAACAAGTCTAGCACATGGGCAATTACACACCACGGAAATGTTGCTTCCAAAAATGTATAGAGTCGATCTCTTTTCCCTGGGCACGTGGCCCACTCGCTGCCTTCTGAGCTGAAAAACACTCCAGTTGTAGCAGTGGTTTTGTGTAACTTATTTAAGAAGCAGAATCTAAGCTGCTTCAGGCTTAACAGCTCCACTGATTTCTGTTTCCACCTGATAAAATTGCAGCTCATTTGTTTGCTTGTTGGTTTCATTTAAGGCTTGAATTGTGCTGATGATCCTCACAAGAACCATTTCCTTCTGTGTCTTTTGCCGAGGCATTGGTACTGATATGGGTTGAGCTGTGATGAAGGAATTCTTCATCTCAACTGGTGGGTGAAATTGGGATGCAGGCTGTGGCAAGGAGAGGAGGGTCAGGGCCTTTGGCGAGTCTCCAAATGTGAGACCTGCTCACACATCTCTCAGTCCTTTTACCTGTGCATAGGACAGGCAACAAGATAATGAACATTTTGATCTGGGAGTAAAACCTTAATATTGGAACCCAGGACAGTCATGGCCCTGAATATGTCCTGGTCATTTGATAGGACAAAACACACCAGAACAAAGCAAACTTAAAATGCTACAGTTATTTTGTAAGCCACTCCATACCTGTACAGAGGGCACAGTGGAGAGTCAGGCTATGTCCTTTTAACATGGAATTTTATCTGTGTTTCATTTCAGTAATATTCCACAGGAGGCTTCTGTGACTGACAGGCAACATATAAATAAAGCATAACCTGTAGGTTGCTGTCTTGTGCTGACTACAGCATTTGCTACTAACATTCTTCTTCGGCCATAAATGCAGTGAATCAATGAAGATGCTGGATAAAGTGGTTTTAAAACTAGCCTATAAAATAAACTAGTAAAAGAAGTATATAAAACCTAAGGAAGAATACATATATATATATATTACACACACAAATATATATATACATATTATATATATGTGCGGTTATTCACTCACTGTCACATAGCTACATGGTACAAAACACCAATTTCTTCCTTCTCAATCCTGTACTTTTAAGAAATCTAAAAATAAATCACCAGTAAAAACAGATTGATTGACTTAGTTGCCCACACACTGTGAACTGTGATATGCCCTGCTTGTCAGTAGGTGTCATGCAACACCACAGTTTTTAAACACCTGGCTTGCACGAAAATGTCCTTTAAACGAGCTATTCACCTCCAAGTCGGTTCTGTTGGTTTTGTTTAAGGTCACAAATATTTTCATCTGGGCGATGAACAAGTGTAACATGAACATCCACTAATGAGGAACGGCAGCTAATTCTGTCTCAAACTGGCACACGTGGCTGGTTGTGCTTGGAAAGGCAGCAACAGCCAACACAGCACTGAGCTGTGTAGACAGGGTAGCAGAGAAGAAGAGAGTCCTTGCTGGAGAGACCGAGCACAAAGGCACTAAGGCTAATACCTGCTCACTTCTACATCACCTTTTCTGTCCCCTTTCCCCACTGTGTCCCAAATATTCCAATAAAAAAACTCCTTTGTTTCTGTCATAGCTGCAAACACAACTCAGTAACGTCATCACACAGATCAGGCAGCTCAATTTTTCTCTAATCCAATCAATAGAATGACCGTGCTGTGCTCTCTGCTCCAATTTAAAATCGAGGACAATAGCCTGAAAGTAAATCCCAGTCCACTGCCCATCAGACCTTAGGGTATCATTTTGTTCTGTTGCTTTTTTTCACAGCCTGCTCATGCATACATTGAACCTGCAAATGCAGCAACGAAATTAAACTAAGTGAGGAGAAGAACATAAGTTGAATTTTACAGATTTATGCTGACTGGAACCCTCAAAGAGATCATCAGATGCCCTGGCCATAAGTTAAGTGAGTCCTTGGCTGTTCAGTCACATGCCTGACATCACACCAGCTAGTGACATGACAGTCCACAGGGGTTTATGATTCTGTGCTCCAAAACCTAGATTGATTCACAGCCCTGAGAGGTTCAGGCTGTCATGAGACAGAGCATTAGATATGGCAACTGTGACCAGCCATACCAGCCAGATATTTTCATTCCATCTCACTCTGGGTAACACTTTTTTTCTATTTGCTCATGATTTGTTGGCATGAAGGCATAACTGTTTTTTAATATGAAAAGAATGAGATCTTTTTTTCAACATTTATAATTAAGAAAATTGCTACAACTCTTAAAACAAAGAAAAAAAAATACAAACCCACAAACAAAACCACACAAAATATGAACAAACAAAAAAAATCGAACAAACAAAAAAACCCAAAAACCAAAACCAAAAAAGAATCAACCAAACAAAACCCCCCAAAAGAAAATTTCTTTAATGCCAAAACAGCTAGGGGAAGCAAGTCTGAATTTGTCAGACAGATAGCCCTTGAAGTGTCTTGGAGTGTTCCAGTTAAAATTGGTTTTGATTTGCCAGAGTTAAGAGCTGTTGAGAACTGCACATGCAGTAAATGTTTTAACACTGATAATGTTGAGCTGGGAACAGGCAGAAGCTCGCTGCTGCTGCTGCCATAGCTGCAGTCTGGCCAAGTTCTCTGAGGCATGGGTGGTTGGAGGCCCCCGGGGGATGTAAACCAAAGGGGCCAGGTGGAGGGACGGTGAACACTAAATGAAGTGAACTGGAGGGGAAGAGTGCCAAAATCCCCCTGGGGATCCAACCTCTCAGACCTCTGCTAAATCCAGCCCTAAGACAGGGTGATTTTTTTTCCTCCTGCACAAAGTCACACTCACTCAGGGAGATGCCATGCTGATGTTGCCCATAAGGTAGCAAAGTACTCTAACAGCATATTGATTTTGCACAACATAAGATACTTCACGGAAAGAGAGAGATTTACTGTGTGACTGATGGACAGAAAGGCAGGTAGCTGTGTAATCAGAGAAAATGGAGTCCACTAACAGCATCTTATTTATGGTCATTTACTGTGAAAACACAGAGCACCCAAGAAGGACTGTTATTTTCTCTTTAAAAGCTCTTGGAACAACTTCCAAGCAGTATTGCAGTTAGTGAGCCATGGAACTAAGTAACTTGGACCGATGTTTTGTTAACAGATATGTATTACTAATAGCCTATCTATTGGGCTATCCTTTGAATTGTGGCCAAGTCTTGCTTCTATTCAGAACCTCTGGGTTGCCTATAGACTGTGCAGTGCCGTGGCCATATAGACCAGCACAACACCACCTCCTTCCCTAGAAAGTGTACTGTCTCTTAGTCATGTCATTGTTTCTGCATTCTACATATCACAGCATATCTGTCCACTGATTCAACATCGGGTGGTGAGCAGAGAGAAGATGTCAGTGGTGGTAACTGCCTCTAAGAGTGTCAATAAAATCTGTAGGTTGATAAAAGGATGTTAATATGGAGTGTTCAAACAGCTGAAATATACAGAGGTGCAGAGATTTGTGTGTGTGTGTAAAATAGAACTTCATTCATGAGATGTATTCAAACACGTCTGCAGGTGTGTGATTTCCAGACATATAACGAGGCAGCAGAAAAAGGGGGGTGGATATGCATGTGAAGAAATATCCAATTATCTAAGCAGGAGAAAATACATTCATAGAGTAAGCAGCTCAGAGTCAGAGCAGCAGAACTAGTGCAGGGTGGTTTCCTATGGATTTGTGTCCTGGTTTGGCTGTGCAGCATATAGTAATGCATAAGCTCCAAATTAAATTACTATTTCTTGTGTCTAGGAACCTGACCTAGCATCTAAGAAAGGGTTAGGCAAAGTTTGTGCTGCAACATTTCCTTCAGTGCAGATGCTAGCAGAGCTCTTTCCTCTACTTGGCTGCTGATTTTCATTAAATCTGTAGGGATACAATACCTCTGAGATTGTCAAATGTGGTTGAAATTAGTCAGGAGGCTGGAAGTTTATTAGCAACACATATATACATGCACACACATGCAGTGCGTGCTTGCAGAAGCTTCAGCTCACAGGAAGCCCAGCTAAGAAGAATATGTAAAAAGTCCTCTGATCTATAAGCTGCTCATTCCCAGTGTGAAACAAAACAGCAGAATGAAGCCTATTAAAATATCTGTCAGTGTGTTCTTAATTTAAAATCTGGCTCTTTCTATAGGAGAAAAAAAAAGAGGAACTCCTCTCAAGAGCTGAACAAGTCTCTAGATTTGAAAGCTAGAGGATTATTACACTCATGTAGCCCCATGTTCTATATCACTTATACCAAAGAATACACAGGTGAGATAGTCCCCAAGTACACAAGGCACAATTAGTGTCATAAGCTGAGGAAGACTTTAGTAAGACTATACCTGAAGTCCCATACCCAGTTATCCCGCCATGTGGTAACAAAAAAAATCAACCTGGGATGGGTTAGAACAGTCCTCATAGGATGGTCTGGGATTTTAACATTTCTTTTTTGAGGGGAGATAGAATCATAGAATCAGTCAGGGTTGGAAGGGACCACAAGGATCATCTNCTGATGTAGCTCAGAAGAACAGAGGTTGAGAAAGAATATTGTTATTCTCTATAAAAGCATCAGAAAGGCAAGTGTGAGCAAGGCAGAAGTACTAGTTACAATCAGAGATTATTGCTAGCATAGAATTAGACCAAAAATTGAACTAAGCTACCTAGCAGGCAGTGGAGTTAACTCCTGGGTCTGCATTTTAACAGAACTAGAAGTAAGTAACAAACTCATGTAAGATGCAGCTTAATGAAAGATTGCCAGAAGGCTGTTTGACACAGCAGTATATGGCTAGTAAAGCTTAGACTCTGCCACCTAAGACATTCTCCATCCTCATGAGGTTCTAAAGCACTTCATTCTGCAGTTCAGAGGCTGGAAATTTGAGGCTGAGCTTCACCTGGCATTGCAAAAAAGAGTTGTGCTGGGGGAGGAGTAGGCTGGATATTAGGGGAAGGTCTTGACAGAGAGAGGGATTGGCATTGGAATGGGCTGCCCAGGGGGATGGGGGAGTCACTGTCCCTGGAGGTGCTCAAGAAAAGAGTGGGTGGGGCATTTAGTGCCATGTTCTAGTGGGTTGGCTAGGGCTGGGTGATAGGTTGGACTGGGTGATCTTGGAGCTCTCTTCCAACCTGGTTGATTTATGATTCTGTGATTCTAAGTCTGCAGTGCAAAGACATGTTCAGCAGAGAAGGAGGTTTGGGATAAAGGGAATAAAGGGAAACACAGATCCCTTCCTCTCTGCACCACACCAAGCAGCATACTATGCAAGCCTCCAGGCGATGTGATTGCAGCTCCAGTACTGCTCTCACTTTGTCTGGCCCCCTGTCCTCTCCTGCTTACAGGCTATCCCATTAGCAAGAAGCACAGTGCTCCATCCTGCTTCATTACTTTGGCATTTTCTTTGCTCATGCCCTATTTACTGGGCTTGGAAAATGTGTACAGCCCACAAGTGGTGGATAAAGTTTGACTGAAAACATAATTAACAGATAGCTGTACAACACAGCTGTGATGCCTTGACAATCGTGTTGGACATGAATAACTGAGTGGCACTAAGCCTCCCAACAGCATTCCATGTTACATGGGTTTGATTTCTTCTTCCTGGGTAGTGATGAACAGATTGGTGGGAGTCTGAAGGGAAGAAAACAGAAAGAATTGTATTCTGGCTTGCACACTAGATGCTGAGCCTCACCTTCTACCAGCTCTGCATTGTGGTATAATTTCTCCCAATGTGTAGGAGCAGGAGAAACCTCATTCCAACGTGGCATATAGGCTGTATTTCAATCTCTCTTTATGTTTATCAGCAACATAAATCTCTTTTCCTACAGTGCAGAACATCTCTTGGAGGCAGGAACTCATTGACCACATGCCGCAGCAGTTGGAGAGGCATGCCTACTAATTACTGGCACTCTGCAGCACTTACATCAACATTTGCTGTGGCAAGTAATAATAATGAGCCACAGCATGGGTTGGTTCATACAACAAATAGCTTCCTTTCTACTTCTTGGGGTTTACCCTGGTTTTGTTTGTTTGTTTTTTTCTTTTCACTTTTCACCTTTACATCCATATCACCTTGCTCACCATGCCCTAGACCACCAATAGGTTTCAGCTCTGACAAAACTTCCAAATTGGAATGAAGGAAAATGAAGCCACTAACTCTGTCTGAATATTTGCCTGAGACAGAAATTTCCCCTGGGACACTCTCACAGATTTTAAAAAATATGTTTAGGTTAATGTTCCCCAAAGTATGGTAGGCTGTGACAGCAGGGGCTTGTGTTACAAAACAATTTTGTTATACCAAGACTTTGTGGATCATAGGCAGAGCAAACTGATTATACATCCACACAGTTCAGAGGTGTTAGCCATCTTTATCCAGATCAAAGAGATGCCATGGGAACTGATGGAGCACTGAGCTGCCAGTTTAAATAAATGAGGTCCACTTCAACCAATAAAGCTCCAATGCTTTAAAACGTACATTAAGAGAACAAAGACTTTATATGGTTAGCTCTTTGTGGTGGCCTCCTTTTCATCTATCACATGTCTGCAAGTTCCTCACCAGCTACTATCAGCTGGACACTTACAGACAGCTGTAGAAGATGCCTCTGAATGCTTGTAACATAGAATAGTAGGAGTTGAAAGGACCTTAAAGATTAGCTAGTCCAACTCCCCCTGCTAACACAGGTACATCTAGGTCAGGTTTCACAGTAGCACATCCAGGCGGGTTTTAAAAGTCTCCAGAGGAGACTCCACAACCTCTCTGGGACAGATACCTCCCTCCAGATGTTTCATGGACTGTTTCACAGTTTCTGACAATTTCACACTTCCTGGTGACATCTGTGTTCTGAGCTACTGTTGATGTGCTGAACTCACATGTGTTTCTCTGGTTTGTGACAGTGCCACCCTGCCTCAAGCAGAGCACTGCACCAGCATGAAGAACAGAGCATGGTGGGGGCCTTCCTCCTTTTCTGTAAATTGCTCCTGTCCCTGGTAGCTTTTCTATGCAAGTGATCCTGGAGAAGTCAGCTTTCTCAGTATGCCAACAAGAGCAATTGTCAATCTATCTGAGGCAAAGCCCAGCCAGCATCAAGCCAAGAATGCCCTGCCTCTTGCTGCAGAATATCAAGCAATTAGATGTGACTTTAGAAAGCCCAGCTCACATTGTCTTTGTACAGCTGGGCTCTACAAAGATGACTCCCAAAGGCTACCTAAGCTCCCCTGGATGGGATAGCCTGGATCCTCCCTCACCAAACAGCTAATTCTTTATTCTTTATTACTTATCTACTTGGTAGGACAAATTTCTTCAGTTTTTTTTCCACACACAGGCCTCCTCAGTCCTTCCTTAGCTGAATTAAAGCACACAAGCAGTCTCACAAGAGACCCACAGAGATGCTTTCAGCATCTTATGCTTGGTTCCCAGGACAAGGTGAGGCACTGGCACAGGCTGCCCAGGGAGGTTGTGGCTGCTCCCTCCCTGGAGGTGTTCAAGGCCAGGTTGGACGAGGCCTTGAGTGACCTGTGCTAGTGGGAGGTGTCCCTGCCTATGGCAGGGGGTTGGAACTAGATGATCCTTGAGGTCCCTTCCAACCTTCCCATTCTATGATTCTAAGTCCATGAAGACCACTCACATGCCAGTGCACAAAATGAAGCACAGTACAGCCTGTACAGTAAACCCTGTAGTTTAGCTGCTTTATTTTCTAGTCTCTTCTTTCTGTTTTGGTTTTTTTTTGTTGGTTGGTTGGTTGTTTGCTTGGTTGGGTTGTTTTTTTTTTTTTGGGGGGGGTGGGGGGGGTTTATTTTTTTTTGTTTTTTTTTTAATACTTCAAAAACCACTACCAGTACCAAAGCAGTTGCCAGTATCTTGACTAGCAACTTGCATATTTGAGCTTAAGAAGCCAACTGTGGTCATGACACATCAGGTCAAAGGGGTGTGCTGTCCAGTGTCCTGTTTCTGAGAAAAAGAAAGAGCACAGCCACACAGCCTGGTAGTGCTGCGAATCATCCTCCCTGCCTCAGCATCCTGGGGACTGTACAGGCAGGTTTTGTATAAAGGATGTGATATATGCTTTTTATTTTTAGTCAAGCAGCACATATAAGAAGCTTCTAGGATTTTAGTCTACTGAAGTAGGAGGCAAAAATATTTTTAAACATTATTTATTTCTATATATATAAAGAGGAGAGTACTGTTTGTTTCCCCCAATGTATTCCCTATTTTCCTCTTGTGCTCAAGGTTCTTCATACTGGAAAATAAAACATACCTGTGAGCTAAACACATATTTTTTTTATCTGAAACTGATATGAGGACTTACTGGGGGGAAAAGACAAGGAAAAAAAAAACCAACAAAACAAAAACAAAATATAAAAAAAAAACAAACCAAAAAGAACAAAAAAGAAGCTGTTGAGTCTGATTTTTTTAACAAGTAAAAGTCCATAGTGATGAATGCTTGTTAAATCAGAAGATGGATGGTCAAACCACCTGGTAAACAGTGAGAGTTTGCTAGCTGTTTTCCCAGATCAGAGAGCACATTTTTATTATTGCCCAAGATGAGTGTCAATAGGTGCTGAAGAAAGACTGCACAATGTAAACCAGAAAGTTTTAGTGGTCGTACCATGTCCACAAATTACCCTACTTGCTCTGAGTGTCCTTTCCTGGCATTTATCTATTGATCTGCTACATATGTGCCATAGCATAGCTGAGCTGCCTGATTTGAAATATTACTCAGTCTTGAACTCCCACAGATCTCACTGTTTAGGTTTTAGAGGGGTAAAAAACTCACAAAAGAAAAACAAAACAAAACAAGATAAAAGATTTGGCTGTTTTCTCAGGAGTGAGAATATAAGTGGATGGAAGCTGCAGCACAGGAGGTTCCACCTTGACACAAGGGGGAACTTCTTTACTGTAAGGGTCCCAGAACACTGGAATGGGCTCCCCAGAGAGGTTGTGGAGTCTTCTTCTCTGGAGACTTTCAAGGCCCATCTGGATGTGTTCCTGTGTGACCTGAGCTAGATTGTATGGTCCTGCTCCGGCCGAGGGATTAGACTTGATGATCTCTTTGGGTCCCTTCCAACCCCTGATATCCTGTGATCCTGTGACCCTGTGAGTCTAGATGTAGGAGACAGAAAAACAGATACTCAAATTCTGGCAGCAGATGTCTGATGGTGTGTTTGCACAATTAGTAAAACTGGATAGAGGAGAGAGAGGAAGACTTCACCCAGTGTAATGGGAATGTATCTGCAAGCAATTATTATGTCATTGTAATTTCACAAACAATACATATTAACTGGTACACAAATCTCTGCAAGTGCTAAATGAAATGTTAACCATTACATTCAGAATGCTTTATTATGAGAGACATTTTGTGACATCAGAAACTAGTTTTCCTTCCACTCAATTATCTCTATTAACTGGTAATGCATACTGAATCCCTGCCACGCGTTTCCTAAGTTGATCCTCATTAATTGAGTATACAGAAATACAGCCTCATTGGCAAGGCAACTCAAGAGACCAGAAAGCAGAGATCACACTGGCCAGAGATCATCCATCCCCCATCATCCATCCCTATGCCAGGATGTGAAGTTACCCTGTAATTAATAAGTGCTCAGGGAGAGCAGGACCACAGATGGAGTCTGTAGCAACCACAATAGAATCGTAGAATCAAGCAGGTTGGAAGAGCCCTCCAAGATCATCCAGTCCAACCTATCACCCAGCCCTAGCCAATCCACTAGACCATGGCACTAAGTGCTTCATCCAGTCTTTTCTTGAACACCTCCAGGGATGGTGACTCCACCACCTCCCTGAGCAGCCCATTCCAATGCCAATCACTCTCTCTGGCAAGAACTTCCTCCTAATATCCCGCCTAGACCTCCCCCAGCACAACTTGAGACTGTGTCCGCTTGTTCTGTTGCTGGGTATCTGAGAGAAGAGACCAACCCCACCTGGCTATGACCTCCCTTCAGGTAGTTGTAGACAACAATGAGATCTGCCCTGAGCCTCCTCTTCTCCAGGCTGCACACCCCCAGCTCCCTCAGCCTCTCCTCACAGGGCTGTGCTCGAGATTCCTCACCAGCTTCATCGCCCTTCTCTGGACACCTTCCAGTACCAATACTTCCACAAAGGCCCATGGATATGACAGGATGCAAGACTTGCTTTATACAAATCATACCCACCAGCATCAGGTGGATTTCAATCCCTCCCCCCAAAAAAATGGAACAACTTACAAAGCAAAACAACATAAAACTAAAAAGCACAGGGCACATAAATGCATAACTTGCTTTTGTTTTCTCCAATGCTACAGTGCAAAATTGGACAATTATCCTTCCTTTCAAAGACTTGAATTATAAATGACATTTCTAGTTCTCTATAACTGTATAATTCTCACACTGTCATGTAGTGGAGCTGCTGCTTATTAACTTTGACCTCATATATAAAATGCTATCAAACCAAGGACCCACATCAGAATAACATTTAAGCATGTGCTTTAACTTAAGTGCTGCAATGATGCTTTCAGAAGTAAATCTCATATTTAAATACCTCACAAAGCAGGGGTGTCATTATGAGTTGAAAAGCATCTCTGGACTTCAAGTGCTCTGACTCCAAAAGTGGCTGCATCTGCTTTGTCTCACACTGGAGCAGTTTGAATGGCCAGGCAGTGAGCACAGCTGTGCAAAACCAGCCCAAGCCCCCAAATCCACCAACCTCACTTCTACTGGCCTCTCTGCTCTGTTCAGTAAAATTGCATGAGCACAGCTTGAATCTCTTCTCACTTCTGCAAGTGTAAATCACCAGTAAATTCTCTAAGGAGATGACTGCATAGTGGAAGCACAGAGAGTGTGACACCAGCTCTTCTCTTCATAGGTAACTCTGTAAAATTACACCAATGCTGAAAAAAGAACTATCCCTAGGGAAAAACAAATAAATTAAAAGGAAAAACCTTTCTGTAAAACTGTCACACACAACAGCTCTGGATTTCCTACTGTGCTTTTGTTATCACCTTCTGACCATCCTTTAACTTTGTAGCTTATCTAATTATTCCTGAATCCCAATCAGGTTTGGTGAGCTCAGTTCTCCCCTGACAGCACTTCAGTGTAAATCCACCAACTGCACTTAGAATCATAGAATCACAGAATGTCAGGGGCTGGAAGGGACCTTGAAAGTTCATCTGGTCCAGCCCACCTGCCAGAGCAGGATCACCCAGAGCAGATCACACTGGAATTCATCCAGACAGTTCTTGAATATCTCCTGAGACGGAGACTCCACAACCTCCCTGGGCAGCCTGTTCCAGTGCTCTGTCACTCTCACAGTGAAAAAATCCTTCCTCAGGTTCACATAGAACCTCCTATGCCTCAACTTCCACCCATTGCCCCTTGTTCTGTCACTGAGCATAACCAAAAGAGGCTGGCTTCAGCCTCCTGGCACTCACCCCTTACACATTTATAAACATTAATCAGGTCACCCCTCAGTCTCCTCCTCTCCAAGCCAACAAGCCCCAGCTTCCTCAGGCTCTCCTCCTAAGGAAGATGTTCAACTTCCTTAATCATTTTTGTGGCTCTGCACTGGACTCTCTCAAGCAGCTCCCTGTCCTTCCTGAGCTGCACCAGTTTATGTCAGTGATGGGTGAGTGAAGAAATGACCCTGGTGGCTCTTACCCTCCCACTGTTGATGACAGAGACTGAAGATCACAGCACAGCCTGTCCCTTGTTGGTTGGGTTTTACAGGCGTGGAGTCCATTATAGGATTTATTAGAGGAGAAGGTAGTGATGGCAATGCTGTTCTTCCTGCAATTTGCATAAAATCTGTGCAGAGAGAGGGAGAAAGGATGTGAACATCTGGCTATACCCATAGCCAGTACAGAATTCCATTATCCTGTTGGCATGAGCCTGTGAACACATCACTGCTAAATAATTCATTAAATTAACAGAAATTGCATGAGGAAGATGTACACTAATCTAATGCAGAGGAACACTGCTCTCTATGGCAGAACAAGCTTTGAAAGAATGAGGTATTTACCACCTGGTGTCGAATCAGAGCCTAGAAGGATGCTGTTCTTCCTCCAGTGAATTTAGGATGGGACAAAAGCTTAGAGGAAGCTCGTTACCCAGTCCTGTGGATGCTCATTTTACACCACAGGGACAAGGAGAGTTTCTCTCCTTCCCCATGGCAGGCATGTCACTGGGCTGCAGAGGGACCCTGCTCAAGCGCTAGCAAGACAGAAAATAGGATATAATCAGGACTAAGACTGAGTGTGCCACTTGGATTAACAACTTGTCCAGCATCACTCTCTAGACCAGGCTGACAAAGAGCTTTAAGCCAAGCAAGACATGCAACTTCTGCCCTGCTCAGGCAGATGCATCTCCCAGCTCTTGAATGAAAGCCAGAGCTCCTCAGAGCCAGATCCACACCACCGAGAGCCCAGGCAGAGGCCCTTAACTGTCTCAGAGGAGCTGGGAGCAAGTCTCAGGGCCAGGACTGCTGCTGCATTTCAGTACATCTCCCCACTCAGGAAAGGCATCTCTTCACTCAGTGTCATGAGACATCTTGATGTGCTTGGTGTCTACGAGCAGATCAGATACTTATGCCATAGAAGAATCATAGAATGGTAAGGTTGGAAGGAGACCTCAAGGATCATCTAGTTCCAACCCCCTGCCATAGGCAGGGACACCTCCCACTAGCACAGCTCACTCAAGGCCTCGTCCAGCCTGGCCTTGAACACCTCCAGGGAGAGAGCAGCCACAACCTCCCTGGGCAACCTGTTCCAGTGCCACACCACTCTCACTGTAAAGAACTTCCTCGTAACATCCAGTCTAAATCTCCCCTCTGCCAGTTTAAACCCATTACCCCTCATCCTGTCATTACGATCTTCTCAAACAAGAACATAACCAGAATCAGCATCAGCTGGAGAAGTCAGACAGAAGCTGCACAATTCTAGCCACCCATTCCTCTTTAATTCAACTTTGCCTAACACACAGAATTTGCATTTGCTCTGAATCCCCTATATGAGCTTCCATATAGCATGACATTGGCCCTGCGAGAAACCCATTTCATATCTCTTTGCAAGGTAAGTATTTTCAACCTTTTGTATTGGCTTTTTTTTTTATTGTTGCAGTTTATTTATTTTCCTGGCAACATAATCAAGTACAGCTCATTCCTATTCTTTTGCAAACAACTGCTGAGTAAAAGCAAAACTGTGTCAGATCTCTGTATCACCTGAATGAATGCCATTCTCAGAAAGGACTGTGCTTTCATCTTAATTGCTAGCACGCACCAGAAGTGTTGAACTTCAGCACTTCAATATAAATCAGTGATGTAAAAAAAAAAAAAAAATCCTAACAATTTGCTAGGTAAGAGACCATCTTTTACTGTGAGCATTTTAGAATCATAGAATCATAGAATGGTAAGGTTGGAAGGAGACCTCAAGGATCATCTAGTTCCAACNGGGGGCTCCAGAACTGCACACAGTACTCCAGATGGGGTCTGATGAGAGCAGAGTAAAGGGGCAGAATCACCTCCCTTGCCCTGCTGGCCACGCTTCTCTTGATGCAGCCCAGGACTGCAAAGAGAATGCTGCAAAGAGAATTGCACAGCCTACTTCTCTGCTAACACAATATTTGTAAATCCCTATTATGCCAGTTTCCATCATTTAAAACTTTTCTTTCTATTCCTGAGCAATTTGTTCTGTGTTCTGATAAACACTGAGACTCAGATACTTTGCCATACCCAGTACTTGCTAGTCTACAAATGAGCTGTACAAAGCACTTGCAATTTAAAACTAATTTTTTTTTTTTTTTAATGAACTCCACAGCTCTGAGACTGTGGACCTGTAAAATATCACCCTGAATAGGTGTGTGATTTATTGTAACATCTTTAACCTCAGGGCTCTCATTATTTAGCATGACATTTGGCCAGTGTGGCTGGCCACAGTCCAATGGATACTGTGGCTCCCAAACTCATGTTCTCATGTAGCTTGATCTAGCAGTCACTCAGCCCAGCACAGTGATTACAGTGCTAAAAAAGGGACTACTGGCTTGAAATACTCATTCTTACTTTATATGCTGGTTTGAGGCTAATTGGAATATTTTAATGAAAAAAAAGGTTAGATTATAGGCTGTGAAAAGCAAGCAATGGTGCTGTCTACTTCACTCATAGTCTTGCTGAGATGTACAAAAACAAGGACACAAACATAGATAACACACAGTCTCTCACTCTCTCTGGGAGCTGCTGTGTCTTCTGGCCTTCTGCTGTGTAACCCAACTAATCACTCTGCTTCTAACTCCTCTTGCCCATCCTCCAAACTCACCTTGCATGTAAGACAGACCCTGGGGTAAGGTAGAGGGGTGGAAAGAAGGTGGAAGGGTAGTTGGGAGCCCCTCCTGGGGACTCTGATTTCTGGGAGGGGGATTGTGTTTCTGTATTACCTTTAACTAACTTGTATATTTCTGTATATTTCTGTAAATATTCTTGTATATTGTGTATATATCTGCTTGTATATTGTGCTAAGCTGTAAATAGAGCTTCAGTCCTTAACTTCCAGCCAGCTAAGTCTAGTCTGGGTGATTTCCATTGAGGGAGGTAACCTCCAAACCATCACACCTTAAAAGAGCTTAATGTCAGATAGAGAGGGGGAAACCAAGGCTCTTTTTGGTAGAAAGAATCAGAATCAGAAAATCATAGAATGGCTTGGGTTGGAAGGGACCTTAGAAATAATCTACTCCAACCTCTCCCACCATGGACACCTCTCAACTAGACTCAGCTGCTCAAGGCTTTGTCCAAGCTGGCCTTGAACACCCTCAGGGAGGAGGCATCCACAACTGTGATGGTTTGGGAGTTACCCATACACACACACAATGGAATCACCCAAACTAGANCTGCTCCTGCTGGCCACACTATTGGCCACCTGGGCACACTGCTGGCTCAGTGTAGGATCCCTTCAGGTATTGGAAGGTAGCTATGAAGTTCCCCCAGAGTCTTCTGTCCTCCAGTTTGAACAACTCCAGCTCTCCCAGCCTGTCTTTATAGCAAAGGTGCTCCAGCCCTTGCATCATCTTTGTGGCCCTACTCTGGACTCACTCCAACAGCTCTGTGTCCTTCTTATGATTTATTCAGTATTGGCAGTGGGGTCTCACCAGTGCAGAGTAAAGGGGCAGAATCCCCTCTCCTGCTCTGCTGGCCACACTCCTCTGGATGCAGCACACAACTGCCTTCTGGGGTGCATGAGGGCACTGCTGGCCTAAGACCATGGAGAGCATTGAGTATCACCTGCCCCAAGAGAGAACTTTCTATCAGTGTTAAACTGAGAACTACTTTAAACAAACACAGTTTCTATTTAAATGGGATTAATGTATCTTGTCATTAAAGATACTTTTTTTTCCCCCTGGTTAAAATGCCAAGACTTCTATTATAACCAAACTCTGCCTTTTCCACACGTCCATGGTTATTGAGTGCTTTAAATGTGCACCCACAAGCCAGTGTGAACCATGTGAAGCTGACTTCCGAACTTCTCCAGCAGCTGGTCCCTGTATCCAATTAGTTGTTTGGGTTTTGTTTGTTTGTTTGGTTGGGTTTTTTTTTGACAGGACCTGAATATTAAGTTGTTGTGGGGTTTAATTAAATATTGAAGAGTTATAGTGACATGACATGACAGCCTTACTGCAAAATAATTTACCATATTCTGTTACATTGTTATTTTGAAACAATTTTCCTAGCATGTTTAATCTCCTTAAAACCTGCTGCTAAATGAAATCACTGTATTTTGCTATATATCAAATAATGATAAATGGTGTCTTGCATCTACACATGCCTCCCATATCCAAGAAGCTCCTTACCTGCCTCCCTCCTTCCCTTAAATAGAAAAACATTGCTTTCCATCATTGCCTGAGATTTTTAGAACAGATCCCCAAGAGGGGTTTTAAAAAACAGACTCGTGCTTAATGTGTGCTATCACCATCAGAGAGGTCAAATGGATATTACAGATCTGTACAAACCTCCTTTGCCTAGAAGCTGAGGTCCAAAAGTGCCAATTCACGTGTCTGACAACGTGATGCAGTTTGTGCATTGGCTGATAAACGAATCACAAACCCTGCTGCTCAACAGCAATTAGCTGTGTAATAAACTGGGCTGGATCCTGACCTCCCTTTCAGTTGCAAAACTTCACAGAGTGAGGTGAAATTCCTTAGGTAAGTGCAACCCAGAGCAGGACTTACCTTACAAGCAATGTTATGAGCTGGTGTTGTGTCAACCTACTTTGGAAATATGTATAGAGCTGTGCTGATAATTCTTGTCAGTTTTTTATGCAGTGCTAATGCCCTCATTAGCCAAGCAGTGATCCGCTGTGCTTATCCTTCCATGCACTGTGAGATCATCTGGGACCTTTACCATACCAGTACTTGAGTATCACTGGCTATCTGAACAACATTAACATGCGAACTTTTTATTACCTTTGTTTGAACTAAAGTAGAGGAGGAACCTAAGATTTCTGAGCACACCCTGTATTTTCCAAACAGCTGAAAGATCTTTTTTCCAGCATGAGCAGGAACAAAATGCAGAGTTCATTTCAGCAGGACAGACACTGCTGCCATTGTGCAGGCAGAAACTCAAACTTCCCAGCTGTCTTGCTGGCTCAACACTCCATTAGACAATAGAAAAGGAAGAACAAATGCTGGAAATTTTGTTTGCAGGAATCGCTCAAGGGCAGGATGTTAAATTGCTTTCACAAAGAGTGTTCTGGAAGCTGCATAATAATCATACAACATCGTCATCATCATCATCATCATCATCATTATTATTATTATTGTTATTGTTATTATTTCTGTTCTCCCATTCATAGTCTCCAGCTTCTACGGACATAACAATCCCAAGCACAATCCCAAGCACAAATACAGGTTGGGTGGTGAATGGCTGAGAGCAGCCCTGAGGAAAAGGACCTGGGGGTCTGGGGTGATGAAAAGCTCAACGTGAGCCTGCAGTGTGAGTGCAGCCCAGACAGCAACTGTGNCTGCTGTGTCTCAAAACCAGAAGTATGGCAAATGAAACTTGAGTCAGCATCATCAAGAGCGACAGCTAAAAGCACACAGGACTAGTGAAATTTCTTATGTTTATGGAGGCTATGGCATAAGGATTTCTTGGCTTACTCTCTCCTCCCCAGTCCACAAAGAGCAGGGACTGGCAATGTCAATCACTGAGTGGAAAGCATTTTGGCAACAGATAGGGGCAATGAATTTTTTGTGGATATTGTGATTTTATCTTCTCCATTTATAGAACTTTGTTCAATTTCTACATCAATAGTTAGTAACTGCTTTGGTTGTGCATCTGCCCCTAGTGCTGCCCACATATCCAGGCATGCATGATTCTGTACCTAGTGCCCAGCTGAGACCCACCTCCCAGCTAGTGCCATCTTGGGCGTGGCCTTGAGCAGGACTCTGGTCCTTGTTAAGAAGGAGATTCCCCAAAAGTGACATCTTTTTGTGCAGCCCTACCATGACATAGTGTTTGGACAAGCTGTCCACAGGCAAGTCCACAGTTTTGCTCTCCATCAGGTGTTCCCAGCTCAGTTTGTGGGACCTAGTGATGATACAGACAACGTCAGGGCAAGCTATCTGCAGGTTTTAACAGCACTGCTAAGCTCACAGATCACCAGAAGTGGCCAGAATGCTAAGTTTTGACTGAAAAGACAGACATTGCTTGCTGCAGCAAGCTGTGCCAAACTGAGCAATGCAATGCTAACCTGCAGCCTGAAAACAGGCAGGGCAGAAGTGCCCATGGGCTGGCCTGAATGTCACTGCAGAAAGCCTGCTCAGTGTCAGTCTTGCCTGGTATGATGTACCAGACATTTTTCAATGTTCAGAAAGCATGTAGATGTGGTGCTTGGGGACATGGTTTAGTGGCAGACTTGGCAGTGTTACATCAATGATTGATCTTGGAAGTCTTTTCCAACATTAAAGATTCTACCTTCCCAGGGTAGGGACATTCCTCCCTGGCATCCCTGCAGAGAAGCCACCCATGCCAGTGGCTGTCCTGCAAGCAGCACAGATGACACCTTCCTGCTGGAACAGAGAAAAGAGGTTTTTCTGCTCCTAATTTCCCCTTGGTGTATCTTTCAAACCAAGCAACCAGGATTTCTGCCATGGAAGTGCTTTGGGGATCCTGTGTGACAAAAGCTTTAAAAGCATAAAGGGAACTATTAGTTTTTATGAATCCCTAGAGGCTGTTCTGAGAGTTGCCCAAAGGGAGCACACGAGCAATACTCGAGGAGAAGAAATATTATTTTTCAATAAGGTATAAAATATTTACTATCTGCCAGTGATGGGCACTGAATGATTTGTGGGTATTACTTTGACACTGCAGTGTTTAAGGAGGCATTTCACCCTACATTGCCAATCAGCAGAGCAGTAGATCAAAACCTAAAAGCTTCCTACCAGTATAGATATTGACTGCTGTGAAAACATGTATAACTCACTATCTAGAACTTAACCTTAAATTTGTGTGATTTTTAAATACCTGCACATATATTGAATGTATTTCCTCTTGGGTGAAACAATCACTCCATCCTGTCAAGCTGCAAATAAAAGCTTCCTCCAAAGCCAGAACAGAGCAAAAGGTAGCCCTAGGGGTAATTCAACTTCCCTGTCTTAGATCTTTTCTTCAGATGGGAGGAGTTGCCCATCTCTTGACATATACCACAGATGGGTGACTCATCCCAGAGGCCATATAAGGGATGAAAAAATGAATGCCTGCTGATAAAACAGATTTGTTACTATTTTGCATTAATTTTTTAAACTATTTTCTGAAAGTTTTTGATCAACAGCTCTACAGCTTGTAGATCTGTGCAGAACTCCTCACAGCTGTGGAGCCTTTGCTCCACAGGTTTTAATCCACTTACACTCAAAAGCCCAGTGGGCTGCATTTTTAATTTTGGCTTCCACTGAACTCAAAGTGAGCTGAAAGGCTGTGGGTATCATAGTTCAGCATACAGGAGTATTCACAGCCCCAAGCTTTCACTGGTTTCAGAACGAGCAAGGTAAATCCCTTCATTTTCCCACTTTTTCTACCAACTGTTATGTTCATTTTCAAATTGATTTGAAACAGCAAATTTAAACAAAGCCTTCACATTTGCAGCAAGGCTGTTATGTAGACGTGCATATAAAGCTCTAGGTCCCTTGAGTGATGTTATTCTTCTGAGTGCATCGCCCAGTAATAGCACTGGACCTCTGGAAGCCTAATTACATGCTTCTGGATTATCCACAGGAGTGAAGCCTGGAAGATCAGGCTCCCCTAATGAGAGATTACTTCACCCAAACCTGACATGTAGCTACCTCTGATATGGATTGCAGCAGCATTTAGTGGTGCACAGCAAGATAACCCAACTAAATTAGGACAAGAAGTGGAAAAGGAATAATGCTGCCAACAGGAACTCCAGGGAGACTGTAAGTAGGCAGATTGCAGCTACCCGAGCTGTAACCAGGCCAAGGAGCCGGGGGGGATGCTGACAGCAGCACAATAGTGGCTGCACTGTTCTAGGGATCTGAAGGAACAAAAACTTGGTTTATCTCATATTAAACTGCACAGCCCTCTCATAACTGGCTCAGATGGGAATAGAGAGTGATATCTTGGAGTCAGCTCTGCCATTTGCAACAGAGCCTAATGTAGCTGCTCTCTGGGTGTATCCTGAGCAGTGAATGACCCAGCTAACCCTGGCTGGCGGCGTGCTCTGAAGAAGGTCTTAGAAGTAATCTGCAGCTATTACAGTTGCTGTTACTTTTCCAGTGCTTGCTTGCTTTATGAAGCTGTCTGGGGTCATTAAGAAGTTTCTGAATTGTTTGAGACTTTTAAACTCTTTGGGTACCCATGAATAAACTAAGCCATCTGAAATTATAGCCTGAAGTAAATCAGGAGTCTGTGTGTAACACTGGATGCGTGCCTGAACAGATCTATGAGTCCATCAGCAAGATTAGATGCTCTCTCTTCATACCAAATTCTTAGGGAATACTTTTGTTGCATTGGATAATAGAATAGATTCAGAGAATTGCTCCAGTTGGAAAAGACCTTCAAGAGCATCAAGTCCAAACATTATCTAACTCTGCCAAGTATGCTGCTAAACCTTAGCACCACATTTTTGTATCCTTTAAACACCTTCAAGGACAGAGTTTCAACCACCTCCTTTGGGACCCTATTCCAGTGTTTGATAACCCTTTCAAGCGAAGAAGTTTCTCCCAATATTCAGTCTAAATCTGCCCTGGCATACCTTGAGGCCATTTCCCCTCAGTCATCTCACTTGTTATTAGGGAGAAGAGTCCAACATCTACCTCACTACAACCTCCTTTCAGGTAGTTTTACAGTTTGGTAAGTTTTCCCTTCCTCCTTTCCTCCTCACTACACAACCCCAGTTTCCTCAGCTGCTCCTACATGGGGGCTTCATTCTACTTCATTCCTGTCCTCCTGTTCAGGGGGCTGGGCATCCAGTCAACAACTGGTGCTACTACTAAAGACTGAGGCAAAGAAGGTATTGAGTACCTCAGCCTTCTCTTCATCCTTGACCACTGTGTTTCCCACTGCATCAAATGAAGGACAGGGATTTGCTTTAGTCCCATTTTCCATTGCTTAGCTTCAGCCTGAGAGGATGCAAAATGGCTAGAGAATTGGTCAGCCTGCAACTGTGGAATGAGCTCCCTCAAGACTTAAGGTCCCTGTTTGTCTAACCTTGCCTTCTCTGAAACAAATACAGAGCAATGTATGCCTTTTTCAAAGAAAACAAAGCCAAACAAAACCCAAACTTGTAAAGTTGTACCAAAAGAAGACAGAACCGCTACACTTATTTTTTCGGGATCTCTCTCTTTGATCATCATCAAAGTCAGAAACAAAGTTAGGAATTTGGTAGGGAATGAGCCTGAATCTCTCTTTTCTCAATTTTCTTCCCATTGAGATTTAGCCCCTCCTCATGAGGTGGAGTTGCTTTACATCCCTGCTCACCGATGTGATGTGCAAGGCTGAGAGGTGCCTTGACTTCAGAGGATTTGTGATGGTTTGGGAGTTCCCCCCCACACTTTGTAAAACCACCCAGACTAGACTCAGCTGGCTGGAAGTTAAGGACTGAAGCTCTATTTACAGCTTAGCACAATATACAAGCAGAGATATACACAATAGACAGGAATAGTTACAGAAATATACAAGTTAAAGGTAATACAGAAACACAAAACCTCTCCCAGAAATCAGAGTCCCCAGGAGGGGCTCCCAACCACCCTTCCACCTCCTTCCCACCCCTCTACCTTACCCCAGGGTTTGGTTTACATGCAAGGTGAGTTTGGAGGATCAGCAGGGGGGTTAGAAGGAAAGTGGTTAGTGAGGTTACTCGGCAGAGAGGAGGAGGCAAAAAGCTAGAGACTCTTTGAGCCTGAGAGTGTCTGAGTGTCTTATCTTTGTTTGTGTTCTTGTTCTTATACACCTCAGCAAGCCTATAAGTGAAGCAGACATCACCATTGTTTGCTTTTCACAGCCTATAATCTATTTTTCTTCATTAAAATATTCCAATTAGCCTCAAACCAGCACAGGATTGAGGAGCAATAGTTGTTCTATTTACGGAGAAGGAGAAGTGTGTTACAGGAATACAGACATCATCTGCCCGTGGTTTTATGAAAGATAAAGAACAGAATTCACTTCAGCAGAATGTTTTAATGACTCCCAGGTTGAGAGCAGGGTCAAAAAAAAAAGCTACCTGGAAGCATGGTAGTGAGCAATACTGACAATGAATCTCTTTTAATATGATCATCTGTGATCCTGCTAACAGCTCCATAAGCCATGTTTCTGTGAAATAACAGAGGAAAGTCCTGTGTTAACAACTTCCAGGCTCTCAGAGAAACCCAGGTATGACTTGGTATGGCTTCTGTCATGCCACTATTAGCATTAGTAGCCAGGAAGTAAGAAACAGAGTCTCAAACTGTGCCAGGGGAAGTCTAGGCTGGAGGTGAGGAGAAAGTTCTTCCCTGAGAGAGTCATTCCCCACTGGAATGGGCTGCCCAGGGAGGTGGTGGAGTCACCGTCCCTGGAGGTGTTCAAGGCACGTTTGGACGTGGCACTTGGTGCCATGGTCTAGTCTTGCGGTCTGTGGTAATGGGTTGGACTTGATGATCTTTGAGGTCTCTTCCAACCTTGCTTATACTGTGATACTGTGTGATACTATAACCCTTAAAAAAAATTAAGAGATGTACAGGGAAACCAAGACTATGTGAGCTTTGGCTATCTCTGTTAGCAGAGGTTAAACAATTTTCTTCAGCACTATAAAGTAGGCAGAACATGCCTCAATTAATTTTAGCTGCAGATAGGCATCTATTACCTTTTGAGATGTTTTGGGGTACCCAGGACAACCACATAAGGCTGTCAGATGAGAGTCCCTGTTTCCAGAGGATCCATTGCTTTTGGAAAGTCAGCCAAAGAGAAAAAGGTACCAAGGGCATCTGTGGTGGCACAATAAACTGCATCCAGTTTTTTACAGCCACAGAAGGATTCAAGTCAGATCGAGCTGCTTTGGGGTTTGGCCTTTGAAGGCTAGAATGACAGCAGAGGCCTGCACCATCAATGAGCACAGATGGAGCCTTTGGCTTTTGTAGTGACAGAAGAGAGCTCTTCTGATAGCTGCGATTCACTGCCCACCGACAAGGCCCTTCAGCTTCATGGAGCTGATTGTCTTTTCTTTTCACACCTTCTCTGCAAGCTGGATTTCTACACGGTAAAGCAGATGCCTTTTATCTCAAGCTCAGTGCCTGTGTGAGCAAAATAAATAACCATGGCTCTACTTTGGGCTCCAGCAACAATGCAATGCAGCCACATCACAAGGAGCAGTGTCCAGAAACCAAGGGAGGATCAATGTCAAGCTGCAAACAGTGCAAGAGTCATTTCTGTTGGACAGCCTTCAGCATTCATTGGGGTCTTTCTGTTTGTTTGTTTTCACCTGATTTATTCTGGTTTTTTATAAAGGACTCAAAAATTACTAGTAGGTAAGTGCCCTGAAAACACAATTACAAAAATGTGCTTATTCTCCTATTTTTCAAATAAATCCTTAACAGGCAAACTTTGTGGCCACAAGGATGGTATAGAATCATAGAATCATAGAATGGTAAGGTTGGAAGGGACCTCAAGGATCATCTAGTTCCAACCCCCTGACATATGCAGGGACACCTCCCACTAGCACAGGTCACTCAAGGTTTCGTCCAGCCTGGCCTTGGACACCTCCAGGGAGAGAGCAGCCACAACCTCCCTGGGCAACCTGTGCCAGTGTCTCACCACCCTCACTGCAAACAACTTCCTCCTAACATCCAGTTTCAATCTCCCCTCTGCCAGTTTAAACCCATTGCCCCTTGTCCTGTCATTGCAAGACCTTGTCAATAATCCCTCCCCAGCCTTCCTGTAGGCCCCCTTCAGATACTGGAAGGCTACTCTAAGGTCTCCTCGAAGCCTTCTCTTCTCCATGCTGAAGAGCCCCAGCTCTTGTAGCCTGTCCTCATAGCAGAGCTGCTGCAGCCCTCTGATCATCTTCATGGCCTCCTCTGGACCCTCTCCAACACTTCTATGTCCTTCCTGTGCTGGGGGCTCCAGAACTGTACACACTACTCCAGGTGGGGTCTGATGAGAGCAGAGTAAAGGGGCAGAATCCCCTCCCTTGCCCTGCTGGCCACACTGCTCTTGCTGCAGCCCAGCACACAGTTGCTGTCTGGGCTGCACTCACACTGCAGCCTCATGTTGAGCTTTTCATCACCCCAGACCTCCAGGTCCTTTTCTTCGGGGCTGCTCTCAGCCATTCACCACCCAACCTATACCAAAATATGTGCAGGAGAATGTGAAGTAAAGCTGGGCTATGCTGAGGAAAACCCATGATGAAGAGAGAAAGGCTAAGAACCTCCCGGAAAGCTGGAAATATAATTAAAACATGGAAAGGAGAATGTCAAATGGATTAAGGTTAATGGTTTGCATACTGGCACAGCTTGCTCATGAAGAGCATTAATGGTTTTATCAGAAAAGAGTGGAAAAGAAGACTGTGCAGCAATCTGCCTCACTTCTGAAGCAAACAGCAGAGAGGGTTGGCTACTGACCTCAAAGATATTTCTCCACCTGGTCAAGAATAGCCACCTGAAAACTACAGGATATAAATGAGAGGGTGGAAAAAGCCTTAGCAACTTAATTCTGCATCCTGCGATCTTCCTTAGCTTCACCTGGATTGCAGTCTGACACGGGATAAAATTTTAAAATAGCAGCAGAAAGCTTGTGCTGACTTGAAGCATTATCTTAGAACATCTCATTCTCAGAGTATCTCTTTCAGCTCCCTTCTGCATTATTTGGCAGTCTTTTGACATCTTTGTTCTTCTCCCTGTGATTTCAGACGCAGCGCTGGCTTTCCTCCAGGCAAAGGCAGGCGGCGGAGCTGCTGTGTGTGCGCTGTGCGTGGAGAAGGAATCCTGACGGTGTCCACATCACATGGGGGAAGATGAGAAAGGGAGTGAAGGGACCGTACACTGAGGAGCCAGGTAAGCAATGGAAATCACAAATCCAGAACAGCAAGTGAAATAAACCTCCGAAATGGTAATACTTTGAGAAATGGTTCTTAAGTCTAAAGGCTTTGGTTTCTTCTGGGAATTAGTAGCGCACAAGTCAGCCTGATTGTGCTCAGCAGAAGAGAAACAATACCTAGCTGACAAGATAGCTCCAAGTACAGGAGATGACTTGTTAGATTACTCTGAACAAAGACGGCTGCGCTGACAGCAAAGTTTCCTTTCTTGTGTCTCAGGCTCTTAACAGATGTTTACTGAGAGCACTTTTCCACTGGTCTTTTCAAGAAGCTAGTTCAAAGGAGTTAGGAATTCATGACCATCAACACAATAAAAGAAGCAATAAACTTATGCATATCAAGGCTGATGTGTCAAAAGCTCCACAGACCCAAGCAGGCAGTACAGTGATGTGCTATTATACAAATAAGATGCTGTGATCCATCTCAATAAATTCTTTTTATTACATAGAATGTGTCCAAAAAAAAAACAAAAAAAAAAAAACACACAACCAAAACCAACCAACCAAACAAAACCAAACACCTCCTTCTGAAGAAAAGGCTTCTCTAATAGAGAGAGGTTTCCCTTGTGATTAGAAGTATCCTTATTTAACAGATATTCCAGCTGTTCTTTGTTAATTGGACTTTTTTGCTTTAGCAGTCTATTCCTATCCTAGTTCTGATTGCTGTAGTGGCACTTTTATCATAGTAGGTAAGCAGGCACCCCTGTAAATATGGGCAGACCCTTTCATCTTAACTTTGCAGTTGTGGAAACAGAGACATCTTCACCTTTATGGAGGCAAGAGCAGTATTTCCAAAGTCACCAGTGCTAATTCATGTGTGTCTCTGAGTTAATTGATCTTGTTTATATCTGTTTCCACATTTTGGCCTAATTTATCTGCTTTGCCATCACACCAGCTTCACATTAAAGACAGCAGCAAAACATATGCTTCCTGGTTTGTTAACTCTCCAAAATCTTTTGTATTTTTAAAGAAGGAATGCAATCAAGCAAAGACAAGGAGTTACAGTGGGAGAAAGGTGAATGTGTTGGAAATGCATTATGCTGTGATGAACCAGAACTGCCACTCTGCTATTGTGCACTTTGAGACCTGAATAGTGATTAAGAAGAATGGTATCTGTCTGCAACAACTACAGAGCCTAGTGAGGGCCACAGATTTCTTTGGATTTGCTGTGAGAAATAAAATTCTATTTATAGACTTACTGTTGTGCTGGGAGCTGCTTATAGTGGTCAGTGGGTGAAACTGAAGAACCATTTAAAAAAGAAAACAGAAAAAAAAAAGCCAACTATGTTTCAGGAAGGGAAGTCATCTCAATGGTGCTGTCATCCAAGTTTTTTAATTCAATCTACAAGCTTAGGGGCAAGCAGTGCAACTTTTGTCCATGATGTAAATGTAACAGTTGCCACAGCAAGTCATGTTCTCATCGTGGACTTGCTTCTGTTTCTGAAACATCACAACAGTCATAGAATCATAGATCATAGAATGGTAAGGTTGGAAGGGACCTCAACGATCATCTCGTTCCAAACCCCTGCCATAGGCAGGGACATCTCCCACTAGAACAGGTCACTCAAGGCCTCGTCCACCCTGGCCTTGAACCCCTCCAGGGAGGGAGCAGCCACAACCTCCCTGGGCAACCTGTGCCAGTGTCTCACCACCCTCACTGCAAAGAACCCTTTCCTAACATCCAGTTTAAATCTCCCCTCTGCCAGTATAAACCCATTACTCCTCAGCCTGTCATTACAAGACTTTGTCAATAGTCCCTCCCCCGCCTTTCTGTAGGCCCCCTTCAGATACTGGAAGGCTACTACGAGGTCTCCTGGAAGCCTTCTCTTCTCCAGGCTGCAGAGCCCCAACTCTCTCAGCCTGTCCTCATAGCAGAGCTGCTGCAGCCCTCTGAGCATCTTCGTGGCTTCTTCTCGACTCGATCCAACAGTTCCACGTCCTTCTTGTGTTGGGGGCTCCAGAACTGTACACAGTACTCCAGATGGGGTCTGATGAGAGCAGAGTAAAGGGGGAGAATCCCCTCTCTTGTCCTGCTGGCCATGCTGCTCTTGCTGCAGCCCAGGACATGGTTTCTGGGGTGCAAGGAACCACCTCAGAGGTGCAGTCATGAGCCATCTAGAACACCAATATAGCAGGGCCCACATTCATTAAAAATGAGATGTTCCTCTTACCACATTTTGTGGGAAATCACATTTGTTGGACAGCAGACACTTGTGTGTGGTAAGTGCCATCCACCCCATTGACCTATCTGACATACCAGCTGCTGGGCACACAATGTGACCAAACAATGGTAAAAATCAGTCTCTCCTCCATTCTCTGTGTACACGACATGTTAATGTCCATTGGTATACCCTCATTAGTAAGGGGTGAAGATGATTTGACCCAGCCTTCTTACATAGATTTTAGTATTAAAGCAGAGAAATTAATCTCCAGCAGTGCACTTCCATCAATCCAGACACTGAAGTTCTTAACTCTCTCTAGTTGCCACGATTAGTTGAGCTGTGAATACTAAGGCATGCAGACAGAAATATGATACTACTGAGACTTTGGACTTAGGCCAGTCAGTCGTAAAGGCAGGGGAGTTAGAAAGTATTTTCCAAGTGAGAAGACACACATACATCTGGGTAAGTTAGTGAGAGCAGGAAACGATGGGCAGATAGCCACAACTTCTGAGCCACACATGTCTTATTTTAAAGCAGTTTTCCTTCAGTATGCCTGTAGCACCCAAATTTATTACCTTCACATAAAACTCATTCCTTTCACAGAAGTGGCTTTTAGTTGTCTCCTTCTAAATTATATAGGTTCCTTTAGCAATGTTTTGCTGTTTGGGAAAGACACTGTAATGATCTGGAGTAACAAAGCCAATTCACACAGAAATACTGCTCACAGAAGCTCAGGATTAAGACAGTAACACATCTTAGGCTCAGTATTTCTATGTCTAGTAGATTCTGAATGTCACTGTAGAGATTTACTCTCAAGAGTTAAATAAATGCCTGTCTGTAAGGAAGGTTCAGTGGCCACATAAACTCAGCAAGTTATTACTCTTTTGTGTCATGATGATCAGAGATGGAAGAAAACCAAAACAGAGTTACTGAGTGACCTCTCCTATCATGGTCTAAATTCTTGCACATTCTTTCTGTGTGATCCATTTCTGTATCAGTCCAAATGCCTGAAAAATTACATGAGAAAGAGAAACAGGGGATAAAAACCTGAAGAAAAAGCTCTTGAGAGTATTAGCTGCCTTTTGCTATTGTAGCTATTTAGCTACCGACCCTCCATAGCTTGCCACCTTCTCCCAAGGTGCCACCAGAAATGTTCTATGGGTCCAGAGTCATTGTGACTCATAGTCCATCTGATGAGGCTCAGCCCTAAGAAGTACTTTTCTTAGAGAAGAAGACAACACTTTAATATGACAAACTGACTCTGGAGATCCTGACTTCCTCCCTCTGCCTGGATATCTATCTCCTTTTCTCTAGCTCTCTTGAAGATAAACCAAGAGAGTAGAGCCAGCTTGCTTTTGCACTTCCTTTTTGTGTTGTCCTTGACTGAACCAAATACAAATGTAGAAAAATGTCCAGTTTGATATTGTTGAACACTTCATAGTGTGATGTGGAAACCTGCTGAACTGACTAGAGGCCAAATTATCCTATTGCATATGGACCTCTTCTGCTTCAGACAGGTGAGTAATCACTCTGGGCATGTTTCTGTCACTTGGAAGGAGCAGTGTGTCGAGCATCCGGGAGCTCGCTGGGCTTGGCCTCCACCTCCTGCCCCAGCCCTCTCATACCTACAGTGGGTACATGGAGGAAGCTGTCTCTCCAAGTGCCCCAGGGAGAGGCCACATCTCTGCCTCAGTCCACGCTGGCAGATGCACAGACTTCACAAGAGGTGGATCTGGGCGTGAGGCCATACTGGGCTGCCGTCAGCATGCAGAGCAGACATCTCCACTAGCCAGCAAGCCCGCTGGTTCTGCAGCTCCAACACGCTTCGGGGAGTGCAGCTGGAAAGCAATGACTAGCAGAACAACTGCCAACGGTTTTTAACTCGTCTTGAGCCTGCTGTGCTCTCCCCTGCTTTGGGAATGGTCTTGAATCAAGCTATTGCTCATGAAGCTCATACGTGTGCCAAACCAAGGTACATATGCTCCTTGCAGCAAGTAGGTCGCCCATATGGCGTTCAAAGTTATGGTGGGAGATAAATGGAAAGGAAAAGATCCTGCTCTGATCTCTCCTATCAAGCCCAGAAGATAAAGGGATAGCTAGCAAACAAATTCAACCCTTCCCTCTAACAATCCTGCCAACAAAGAAAAACACCTGTATTTAAGCACCAGGGGAGAGCAGAGAGGAGGAAGTTGACTGTTCTGGAACAGGCAGCAAAGAGTTCCAAAGCCCCACAGCAGCTCCTGCCCAGGGCTGTGCTGTGCTTACCAGCCCTGCTCAGAGCTTGTCCCACCCTGCACTGCTCTGCCAATGTGTTGAGCTTTCTACTTCTTGTCCCTGGGCAAATCGGTGGAGCAAGCATCATGCTCTGTCTCATCACAGGTCATGCAAAAGGCTTAATCACTCACTGCCACACAGTGTCACTACCTTTCTGATATTGCCCAACTTTTTGATCAGACTTAAAGTGCTTCTGACCCAGGCCACCACTTATTACCATGTTATGCTCAGCAGCCTTCCTCAAACATGCTTGCAGTACCTGCAGAGGGTTTGGATATGTGGCAGCCACTGTTTAACCACGAGTTAACTCAAATGCTCTCCTTCCCTCTTCGCATCCCCTTCACTTGCTTTCTAGCTGGTATCACAGCAGTTACATTTTCCCCCTTTGACTTATCAGACCCTGTCCTTCTCTACCTAGCAGATTTGTGTGCCTGTCTGGAGGTTTCAATAATAGGATGTAGGAATCCTATCCAGCCCTAAACATCATCTTAAGCCATACAATTTGTAGAGCTCTCAGTTGTTTTACTGAGAAGCTTTCATGGTCAATTAAAGCAAGGATTGTCGAGACATCTACTTTCAAAATCCAGAAAATTGTTTGGTTTGGCACTTTTCAAGGAATATAATTTTTAGAAAGACTATAACTGTTATACAACAGGAAAAGCTGGCTCTTTTCTTCATAGATTTACTCATAACAATAGGGAGCTTGTGTTTCTGTCACTTTGTTTCCTATTTGGGCAGTCAGTGGATATTTATGGAAGCCCCTGAAGTTTTACAAGCAGTGGGAGGGATGGCTATCCATCTGAGAACACCCGCCGAGTGCCTGTTTCCTGCCGTTATTGTTTGAATTGTCCAAGCTCCCTACAACTCCCAGTGCCTCTGTAACAAAAACAGATAGGTGTTGACAGAGAAGAGTTCTGATTTATCAGCTGGCTATCTCTGCAATCTGGCAAACTACCTAAAAGAGAACTCCAGTGACTCCTAAGATCATTTATAGTATGTGCAGCAAAAGATCTTTCTGGCGTCCTGACTGGCACCCTAATTAAAGAAATCCAAACATTTCTTGATTTGGGTGTTGAAGGAGTTTGATTACTACTGTTCAATGTTCATCATTTGAATTGGGAGAAATAACAGTGAAACAGAGATGACCAACGATGTTCAAAGCAATGGAAAAGTGTAGATCCCATCATCAGCTGAGATTACAGAGGTGTGGTCTGCATTGCATTTATAACTGGCCTGCGTTACAGCGAACATGTGCAGTTTAATGCTGTTAAAGATTATCTGTAGCACTCACTAAACACATTCCATCAGTTTTACATTTATGCAGCTAAAGGCAAATGTTTAAACATTTGGTTAATGCACCATATGTCTGAAATGTTTTAGTTCCATCTGACATTTTAAAAATATTTTTATTTCAGTGGTAGCTCACTGAGTAAATTCATTTCTGCTAGAGCTGAATATTCCATACCCCCTTTTGCCACAGCATTCCTAGACCTGTCTGCCATGATGTCTTAATTTTTTGGCTCACTAATCTAATTTAATCTAATGTAATTGGTTTGGCAGCTCTATTAACTTTTCTTTCTTTTTTTTTTTTTTTNNNTTTTTTTTTTTTTTTTTTTTTCTTTGCATGTAGGTGCTAAATGAGGCAGAATGTGTTTGTGGTATGCGAGGCTGCCTTTTTCCACTTGCCCATTTTAAAGCATGATTGCAATTTTCTGGATAGGGGCAAGAAAAGTGGGACAACACAGCCCCTCTGTGCAACCCACCTGGCAGCAAATGAAGCATCCTTCATGGTAGATTAGCAGTGAAGCCTGCTGGCAAGCAATGAAGTAGTGTAGATCAGGATCAACTGCTCAGGGTGACTAATGTGCATGAAAAGTGGACCTCAATAAGAAGACTTTCCACAGTCAGATATAAAGACAAGAGAGAGACAATACAGAAGCAAGAGTTTGTCTTGCTTCATCCAGGGCAATTTAGCTTAATAATGGCTAGGAACCCTCACTACTGTAGGCTGTCATTTGATCTCGTAACATCATTAGGCAAAAATATCCCAGCAGATATTACTACTTCAGTGTTTTCATTTGATGACTGCTTCTTCACACATAAACAGCACTCTGCATATTAAAAGTTGTAGCTCTCTGGAAATTATGTGCTGCAAGCAACAATGCAACAAGTTTTTAAGCACGACACAGAAGCCATTATAACAAATATCAAATAGCAACTCAGCCTAAATGTTTAATGAAGTGAGATACAAACATAATTGAATAGATTTTCTTTGAAACTTCACAGAAACATTCTTCTTGAGTCTGAAAGAAAATCTTCCATTTTCCTGCCTGCATCAATTTTATAAGAGAAAATTGTGAGGAAACCCAAGAAAGATTTTATTGGTGGATCTTCATCATGTAACACTACCAGGGTGATTTATTAGTGTGGTACTAAAATTAGAGCTGGTGCTCTGACCGTAGTGGTAGCAACAAAAATTCACTGCTGATGTAATACAATTTTGGTCCTCGATGCCAAGCCAAAAGGATACTCCACCTGATGCCATAATCAGATTGCTCCAAGAGGCAGATTAATTTAGATTCAATGGATTTATGTCAAGAGAGAATTTAGTCTAATATTCCTCACTCTGGCTTCTATCTAGGGAAATGTTCTAAGAGGAATTGTAAGTGGTTTTTGACTGATTTTATTTATCGAATTCCAATAGAAGACCTTACTGGAGAAAGGAGGAGGTCAGCTTTTCCTCAGCACTATCCAATTTAGATGATTGTCAGAACAACAGTTAGGTGTTTTTTGAAAAGCCAGAGATAAATATTTTTCAGAACTTAGAGAAAAAATATTTTTCAGAGATAAGGAAGCACCACTTGCTCATGATGGGATGCAATTTCCAACAGTATGTCTTCTCCTCTGCGGGCATCAGCATCGATTTCCCCAACATCTGTGGGAAAAGGCCTGAGAGAGAGGTTTGCCTGGTTGCAGATTCAGGCCACAAAGAATGAGCTGGACTTTAAAACAAAATTTACACAAATGCCAGGCAGGGAAGGCAAATGGTTGAACTGGTTCTGGCTTGAAAGGAGAGAGAGAGACTGGATGACCTGTTCTGAAAACCCCTGCAGACCACTCTGTGCAGCATAGGCTGCATTGCTGTTGCCTTGTCTCACACAGATCCTGCCCTCTTGGCAAAGGAGTAAAGCTGGGTACTTCTTCCCTCTGCAAGACACTCTTTTATACAAATGCTGGCAAATTAATCCTGATAAATTAATCAATCAGTTTAGCAGAAAGAAAGCCATGTGTACTAAAACGTGACACGAGATTATCGCCTAAGCTATTAAAGGAATAAGCCTGCTGTAGCCCAATTACACCTTCACTATATACAATGAAATAGCTCTCCAGCAATTCACCCACAAAGGAATAAACCTGTCATGAAAGAAAAATTTATTGTTCTTCAAGGCTATGTATTCAGGAAGTAATACTTCTCTCAGGGTCATGCTGGTAGTGACTCAGCATGAGATTAAAGGAAATGAGGGGGAGTCTTCCCTGCATTTTGCATGTTCCTTTTGCTGAACTACCAAAGCCTACCACTACTGAATCCCTAAATTCCACCAGCAAAGGATTATTCAGTGAAAAATGAGAGTGGCAATTCATAAATAGAAAGAATAACAATTTTTATAAAGAATATACAATTATTTTTTTGGGAGGCTTTGTAATGACTTTCTTCCTCAAGATAATCTTAAGAATTATACCACCTGAAAACTAAAGTAGCTACGCTGATATTTAAAACAGTCCTCCTGATTTGCCCTGGTGCAGCTGAGAGTGGAGTCTGGCCTTCTGTCAATATGAAGTATTCAGACTCCAGATGCCTGTGTCCATCCATAATTCTGTTTGTAGTTTAACAAAGAAATTGTGAAGTGAAATAGCTGTAAGGATTTTCATCATTAAAAAGAATTGCCCTATCAATCTTTGGGGAGGAAAAATGCATATTAAAATAGAAAGGGTCACATCACAGGTTCTTGGTTAGCTGAGCAGCAAGTGAAAAACACAGGGAGAAAAGGTCATTGAATAAGCTTAAATATTGATTGGATGCCTGCTCTCATTCTGAAAAGTTTAAGCTGTATATTCCCATGAGCTTCAATTGCTAAACCCTTTTCTAACAGCTCTTCCAGGCTATGCAGGCAACTGTATCTCTCACTAACTACTTATCTAATCAACCTGTAATTAGCATGGATTTCTTTAGAGAAGAATTAAAAATGACCCAATGCTATAGCATAGAAGATGCACATTTGGCAAAAGGAAGAAATAAAAGAGATTGAAGCACTGCTATTTCCAAAAACAAGTGATGCTTTTCCCATCAAGGGCTTTTGTGAAGATCAGTGGAACAATTGCTCCAGATAAATATGATTCTTGAATCATTTAACAATCATTTAAAGGAGAGCAGGTTCTGCTTCTGAGCAATTAGAGGTGTGATCAGAAATCACAGAACTGCTGAGCAGGGAAAGTGAACCTAGTTATGATTCTGCTCCTCTACAATGAGGTGAAGAATTGCCACATAATTAAGCTTCTTCAGGATTTTATGGAAATATTTATGAAATGAGAACATCTTTTAAAAAAAAATTACTCATCTATTTATCTTTCTAAGACTGTCACATTGACAAAATATTCACCCCAGCTTGATTGTTAAACTTGTTTGTGAGTCAGGCTCAGAGACAGACAGAAGCCAGAACGCTGCACGATACATCCACAGGACATTTTCAGTCTGTGCCAGCTACGTGACCCTGTCAACTCAGGCAGAAGAGACAAAATGTGCTGGGATGGCAGCAAATGGAATGGGGAAAGCTTGCTGTCGTGGCACGAATAGGCCAAAATAGGCTTATACATGTCCTGGCTTGCCCAGACATGTTTTTGTGCTCTCTCTCCTTCTGCCATGGGGAGAAACGACCGCAGGAAAGAGGACAAAGAACCTGGAGCCACTGAGTCAAAGGATTCTGGCTTGCCCAGNCATTGGAAGACTAATATTGTGTGAGTAAATTACTTAAAGCCTTTTGTAATTCACCATTGCCTTCTGCCATAAGCAGAAAGGAGCTTCCTGAGTCCATTGGGCAAGCAGAGTATTGACCACAAGCAGTGTATTGACTGCAAGAGGTGTATTGACTGCAGGAACCTTCTCTTCCAGTTCAATTAATTTTTTTTTTTCCTAGTTATTTCTAGATCCTATATTATTCCTTTGTACAATGTTTCCATGACAGTACAAAGAACTGATTATTATTAAAATTAGTGGGTGGGGGTGGTAAGGCTCCTGAATATAGAAATTAATATACAATATTAATTTTGAAAATACCATCTCACAATCAATTAATTACCCCTCCATTACACTTGCCTCCTTGGTGTTGTCTTGACCCTTATCCTAACTACAGTGGGGCTGTGAAACAGACACTATGTGAATTACAGATCCCCTTATTTCAGACAGAATATTGCAGAGCCACAGGGCTGCAGGAAAGCAAGGTAGGTCAATAAACACCAATAAAAGTCTTGGAAACATTCTTCTCCAAGAAGAAATTGCAACAATTTGAGGTTTTTACCTGAAAGTCCCAGTTCATGAATAGGAACCAGTTAGCTTAGGATGGCTGAAGTGGTTTCTGACCACAAGATGTTGTCTTTGCTCTCTTGGATGATCTCATTTTTGTACCAGTGCAATCAGAGAGGTTCATAGAACAACTGCAGAGCCCCATGGTACAGGTCAGCTGGAGAGAGGACCATTAGGGCCAGTTCACTTCTAGGCTGTGAAGGCCTTAGAGAAGGAAGAAGGAACATTTGTGCTCTTCCTGTCTCCAGACACAGGCTGGAGGTAGGAATGGAGGTAGGAGGGAGGGAATAACAATGAAATTCAACACTGAACTAATTCAAATACAAAAGAAAATTCCTTGCTTACAAGTGGACCTGTGCTATGGACCTTGATGCTGTAGAGCACCATTGAAGGCGAGAAAGTGAATATGCTACTTTGCTGAAGGTGGTGTAAGAGAAAATTACTACACATCTGACTCTTCTTAAAGAAAGTCACACTCTCTATAATAATTAGTTTGAAGTCTTACCTCATTGCTGGAGCCAATCTCTAATGAGTCACACAAAGAGGGTGTCTAAAGCAGTAGCTGTCATCAACAGAGGGCTTCTGGCATCTTCCTTTAAAAGGAGAAGGATAAGACTCTTTCAGATGTATTATCGAAGCTGGCCTACTCTACTGCCTCCTGTGTTCATTGCCAGCTTCATTGCAGCCCAAGGATGGTCCCCAGAGTCTCTGTGCAAAAGGATTAGGCAATGGTCACAGGTTGCAGCAAAGGCAACTCCAGTCTGGCACAAGGAAAGATTTCCTAAGAGAGTGGGAAGGCAGTGATATCTGTCTTTGGAGGTATTGCAAACCAACCTGCACAAGGCTCTGAACAGCATGGAGTAAGTCAGCCCTGCTTCGAGCAGGAGGCTAGAGTAGCTGGTACCTTCTGTCACACGTCTCTAACAGCCTCATGTACTTCACTGTAGAGCCAGGTTGAACATTAATACCTCAATATTAGTGGGACTTGTTCTGTGAGATGCTGGAAGGAAAGACAGAAAATCAGCTCCATGGAAGAATGCCAACGTGGGCTAGTCCTGGATTCTTTATGTGCAGGAGAAGAGCCAATGCTGGATGCCACCAGCATCTCTGCAGACTGTGGAGGAAGTCTGTGACAGCACTGAGGATGTCCACCACAATAGCTTCACTCTGCACTTGCTAGTAGATCTATCTACTTTAGAGAGAAAGGAGTAAAATAGAGATTAATCTTTGTACTCTTAGGGAAATGAGAAAGAAATGTAGAACAAGCCTTTATGAATTCACTGATGCATCTCTCGCACTATGGCTGGTAAGAGACAACAATAATCACCCTACCGAGACTGAAGGGAAGTCATCAGCACACATTGTTCTCATTTGATTTTACATCATTTCTGTCTATCTCCTGCCACAAATCATCTGAAACTTTCTCCATTCATTAAAGATGAACACAGTTAGGAATCACATGAAAACATATCTTTTTTTTTAAAGAAATCAAGAATATTTTCCAGATCCCCAGGCCCCACTGGAATGATCGACTTTTCTGCTATTATTTGCAGAGAGAATTTTGTTCCATATTTTTAAATAGCTATATGATAAGAAGGCAGAGGTTTGTTTAACTAACTCACAGATATCAGCAGCTACAGTTCCCCTCCACAGAATAGCCACAGTTTCTCAGGTTGCAAGGTTTAAACCATATTCTTGCACACCCTATAGCAGCTCTGCTATGAGGACAGGCTACGAGATTTGGGGCTTTGCATCCTGGAGAAGAGAAGGCTTCCAGGAGACCTTAGAGTAGCCTTCCAGTATCTGAAGGGGGCTACAGGAAGGCTGGGGAGGGATTATTGACAAGGTCTTGCAATGACAGGACAAGGGGCAATGGGGTTAAACTGGCAGAGGGGAGATTTAGACTGGATGTTAGGAGGAAGTTCTTTGCAGTGAGGGTGGTGAGACACTGGCACAGGTTGCCCAGGGAGGTTGTGGCTGCTCCCTCCCTGGAGGTGTTCAAGGATGTCTTCTTCTCCACTGACTTCAATAAAGGTGAGATTTCTTCCACAGAACCTAACTATTCTAAAGGCAGTTGAATAAATCTGATTAACAGTGAATTTCACATCAACTGGTTTAAAAAATGTGACATTTCTGATGAGTCTTGTACACCAGAGCTGCTCAGCCTGAGCAAATTCCTTTACCACTCTGGATCTCAGAAAAACTTGTCATTGTACACCAGTTAAGGATCTCTCCCAAACTGCAAAGTAAAAACTTATACCACTATTTTTCACTTATTCTGTGACCTTCCCTTACAAAATAACAGTCACCCAGCGTGAGTAATTTCCATCAAATACATTTTCCCCATTAAGATCAATAATGGAAGCAGAAAGCAAATGAGTAGATATTGTAGCTATGCTGGCAAATTTCCCCCAACAGATTGGAATGGCTGCTTTATTTCTCACAAATAAAACATTTTTAAAGTGGTCTTGCCTGTCTCAACTGTGATGGGTAACACAGCTGGCTAGACCATCACTGCAAAGCAGTGCCTGCAGCTGTAAACCACTGAAACTAATGATCCTAAATTTCACAGAGAGAACCACAGGCTACATGGGGTGGCTGTGTTGCTGTTACAATAAAATGCTTTTCTGCAAACCAAAATGACAGAGTTTCATGAATGGAGCACAGACCAAGGGGAAAGAAGTGGTGTAGCCAGTATGTGTATGTATGAAACACCTCCTGTAAGATGCAAACTGTGTGACTGGTGGGAGTCTGCCTTTTCCCATCATATGTCAGTCTTCAGTGTATGCATCACACTGGCTGGGCTAAATTAATTTTGCTTCTGCTTTTCTCATTCCAAAAAATTCAGCCTGATGATGAAAAAAAAAATGTCATTTCAGTTTTCACACCAATCCTCATCTTATAACACCTGGGTTTGGTTTCATTGTTTTAAAATGTCCTCACTAACTTTTGAGAGGCTATAAAGGTCACCAAACAATTTCAAAAGAGTTGTTTGATGCTTTTCCTATCGTGTTGGTGAACAATACTTTTATTTCAAATCCATGAACAACAAAATATGTTTTATTTTTCCTTCCTCCCAGGCAACCTCAGCAAGTTAAGTATTTGGAATTTCTGCTTCATGTGGAAACTGAAGTGAATAATTTCAAGCTGACTCTATTCACACTTCTCTTATTTTTCCTATTCACCCTTTTTTTTCCCACTTCAGAAATTAAAACAATGTTTACTGAGTTGGTAATCACCATGATGCTTCCATATTAAAAAAAGCTAAGAGTTGTAAGGTGAAGAAGTAAAGGATGGAATAACAGTTATGCCAGATACAATGCAGCAATGGACTAAAGCTGGTCACCCAAAGCTTTTGGCCCAGAGCTGCTGAAGCAGCATTTAGAGTGATGGGATAGGGGTAAGCTCTGAGTTTTGTTCAGCATCTTGTAACATGTTGCTAGGTACATGCAAAGGATGCCTCTGACCAGTGTAGGATGGGCAGGACAGGACAGCTGCTACCCTGAAACCCACTAACACCCATTGGCATTGCTTGATGTAAAAGCAAACTCCAGGCCAGCCTAAACCAGTACACCTGGTTAAAGGCAGGTGATAGGCTACTCCCAAAAACCCCACACCAGCACAAGTTTGGAAGCAAAAACACCTGCAGCTTGTGTGAGGAAGTGAACATCCATTCTGCCTACCGCATGCTGCTGGAAAGGCCACCCACCTGGGGGACTGAGCTCATCATGTGGCCCACCATCTCCTGGCAGCAATCACCAGCATGTGCTGTCCTTCACCCTCTGGGTGGATACCAACATCTACAAAGTTGTTGTTCGCCTCATACGGCCACCCAAATTACGGCGCAAGCAATGCACAGGGAGGCAGCCAGAGTCACAGCATGGGCAGGCGTGAGAAGCACCAGGCTTGGGCATCTCCTCACAGCTGCCCATTGACTGTTGTAGAGCCACAGACAGAAATCTCCACTGTTGGAGCATCACACAATGTCCCTCACTGGAGGCTTTGTTCTGTGATCTTCACGGGTGGTAAAGAGCTAGAAGGAGAAATACTTGTCCCCTGCCAAGAGTTATTAATGCCTTCCTTTATGAAATGAGGAAGGCATGTATGAGAAATCCCTAGACACAAGCTAGATGCCTAGATCAGGGGGCTGGCAAAGTGCCATCTCCTATTTCAGCAGGAGGTTTCCAGCAGTTCCTTGAGACCTCAAATTTTCTTTATTAGTCAAGATGGGCCATGTGGGTAAGGGCAACAAATACACTCCTTCAAGCAATGAGCTTGTCCAAGGAGTGAAGAGCTACTGACACTTGGCAAATCCAGAAACCATGTCAAGTATTTGTCTACAGGGGTTTGGAGCTGAGATTCATCAGCCTGCTTTTAGAAAACTGGATCTCTGTAAATATTATATATATATATTATATACATGGAACATGTATACACATTGTATACACATTATATACACATGGAACATGTATACACATTATATACACATTATATACACATGGAACATGTATACACATTATATACACATTATATACACATTATATACACATGGAACATGTATACACATTATATACACATTATATACACATTATATACACATGGAACATGTATACACATTATATACACATCACATGCATGGAACTGCTTTCAAAATGTACAAAAGATGCACAACAGCTTGCAATTCTTAAAGCTGTTATGCTATATTTTTTAATCACCTCTCCTCTAGTGAAAACCAAACTGGGGGGGAAAAAAAAGTAGCCCTTGAAAGAGGACAAGAAGGAAATCAACAGATGTCCAAGAGCAGGATAGATTTCTGACTGGACTATGAGAGGGAGCAGATTACAACTGTGCCTCTAATTTATGACTAGTTCCTTTTATTTATTTTTTTTTTTAACAGTCTTTGGCCAATTATCCTTTATTTAAAGGGAAAAAAAACACACACACAAAAAAAACCCCCAAACAACCAAAAAACTACCAATCCACAGGTATTCAGCAAAATATTCCATGAATTAATTACAGGGGCATTTATCAAATACTCAAATAGGGTAACATTCCACACTGTAGCCAGGACTTCTAAGAATGAAAGTCCTAACTGGAAAAAACAAACAAACCAAAACAAACCACAAACACACACAAACAACAAACAAACAAAACAACAAAAACAAACAAACCCACAGAGCTCAAACTCTAAATAACCTAAAGTGATGGTTTGGGAGTTCCCTGCCCCCTCCACACACTTTGTAAAATGACCCAGACTAGACTCAGCCAGCTGGAAGTTAAGGACTGAAGCTGTATTTACAGCTTAGCACAATGTACAAGCAGAGATATACACAATAGACAGGAATAGTTACAGAAATATACAAGGTAAAGGTAATACAGAAACACAACACCCCTCCCAGAAATCAGAGACCCCAGGAAGGGTTCCCAATCACCCTTCCACCTTCTCCCCACCCCTATACCTTATTGCAAGGTTTGGCTTACGTGCAAGATGAGTTTGGAGGGGGTTAGAAGGAAAGTGGTTGGTGAGGTTTCTCAGCAGAGAGGAGAAAGCAAGAAGCTAGACAGCCCGAGAGTGTCTGCAAGCCTGAGTGTCCTATCTATGTTTTGTATTCTTAGTCTTCAACATCTCATCAAGCCTATGAGTGAAGTAGCCATCACCATTGTTTTCCTTTCACAGCCTATAATATAATTTTCTCCATTAAAATATTCCAATTAGCCTCAAACCAGCTCACCTAAGTGCAAGTGCTAAAGGAGTGAAAAGAATATCAGAAATTTCTCTACAATTCCACCAAGCACCAAGCAAATGCAAGAGCAAATCTGTCCATGATTCTTCTCTAGGAATGACATTGTACTTGTAAATCCCATTAAAAACTCAAGGAAACAAGAGTGCTCTCAACCTTTCAAAAAAGCACACCAGCCCTTTTGGACATCTGTAATGGAGGGATGAAATCTGGCCTTTGTTTTGCCAGTTGGTCAGTTCTGGTGAGCACATTTGGACACTTCATTGCATATTATCTGAGATTTTATTATGGGAGGAAACCAGTGGGTTCAAGGACACTGTGCAACTCCCAAATGAGCCAGTCAGTATAATTCTGTGACTCTCTGTTTTCCATGGCCTAGATAGGTTATTTAGTCTTCCTTTCCTCAGATCTCTGCTTGTAAAAGGGATGTAATGATGCTATCCTCTTCAAAGAGCTTTGGTCATTGAATAGGTTGTGTCGTACCTTTCAGGATCATAGGATCACAGGATGTCAGGGGGTTGGAAGGGACCCAAAGAGATCATCCAGTCCAACCCCCCCTGCCAAAGCAGGACCATACAATCTAGCTCAGATCACAGAGGAATGCATCCAGATGGGCCTTGAAAATATCCAGGGAAGGAGACTCCACAACCTATCTGGGGAGCCTGTGCCAGTGTTCTGTGACCATTACAGTAAAGAAGTTCCCCCTTGTGTTGAGGTGGAACCTCCTGTGCTGCAGCTTCCATCCATTGCTCCTTGTCCTATCCCAGGGAGCAAGTGAGCAGAGCCTGTCCCCCCCTTCCTGACCCCCAGCCCTCAGATGTTTATAAACATTTCTTAAATCCCCTCTCAGTCTTCTCTTCTCCAGACTAAGCAGCCCCAGGTCCCTCAGCCTCTCCTCATCAGGCAGTGCTCCAGTCCCCTAATCATCCTCATGGCCCTCTGCTGGACTCTCTCCAGCAGATCCCTGTCCCTCTTCAACTGCAGAGTCCAAAACTAAACACAGTACTCAAGATGTAGTCTCACCAGGGCAGAGTAGAGGTGAAGGAGAACATCTCTTGATCTGCTGGACACACTCTTCTTAATGCATATCACATGCATGTAAAATACATAACAGTGCTGCACAGTGGAGAAGTTGTCAATGCAGCCCACATGGCAGGAAGACTCCTGGGTTGCTTCATTGCTCCAAGGTTCTACAAAGAGAAGAGAGAAGCAGGATTAAAAAGAAAATGGGCTCTCATGTATTTACAGGTTTCCCAATACAAATATCAGACTTCCAATAGTCAGCATTTTAGAGAACTTTCATATTAGAAAATAATTTGGAAAAGGAAAAAAAAACCAAAATCAAAACAGACTGATACCAAAACTAATAAAAAGAGTGAAATGTTCTTGTGGTTCTGCTAGATGAAGTGCAGCAAATTCAAATTTAACAAAAAGTTAGCAAAGATAAGAGCATCAGTCACACAACTCAGTAGGTACTGTACTAAGGAAGACAGAGAAATCTTTATCAGCAGGAGCAACCACAAGAGCAGGAACCACTCAGAAAACTTTCATCAGAGTTTTCAAACTCTTTTAATCAAAATTTTCTATATCCTCTGCTAAATGCCTGTTTTCCATGGAGAGTCACTAAATGCAAACATACCAACTCTACCTGTGGAAATCCTTGAGAAATTCAAGTGGATGAAGGCTGGGAAAGTATCCCAAAAGTATTTTCTGACCTGGCCTGGGCAGAGGTTTTTCCTGTTATCTTTTGTAACACTTTTTTCCCCTAAGTGATTTCATGGAATCATAGAATCAACTAAGTTGGAAGAGATCTCCAAGCTCATCCAGCCCAACCTATCACCCAGCTCTAGCCAATCAACCAGACCACGGCACTAAGTGCCCCATCCAGTCCTTTCTTGAACACCTCCAGGGACAGAGACTCCAACACCTCCCTGGGCAGCCCATTCCAATGCCAATCACTCTCTCTATCAAGAACTTCCTCCTAATCTCCAGCCTATCCCTCCCCTGGCACAACTCGGATTGCTACTGATAAAACAGGAGAGAAAACCTTTATTCCAGTAACGAAGGGACTTTGTCAGACTATATTCTCCATAATTAGGGGCTGTTAGATGAATGCAGGTCACAAAAAGCCACGTGTTCTTATGCTTGTAAATAATTACAACTTAAAATGCCATAAAAAGAAGTCAATAAATCCATTCCCAGGAGGTCAGCAAATAGTGTTGTTCAAAGATTGTAACTGAAGGCTGGGGTAATTCTCAACAGACAGCTGTCTCATTTCCCTTTCAAAGAAGCTGCTCTGTATCACACCTGTATATCACACTGCAACTCATCACAGGAGTGTAATAAAAAACACATACTCATTAACCTGCAGAAAGGAAATGAGAGGGGATAAAATGTGCTGATGAGACAAAAGTAAGTCAGCCTAGCCAAGACAGGAGATTGTAAGGAGCTCAAAATGGACTAAACCAAACTAGCTAATTGGACAGTAGCATGCTGGATGAAACTCGGCCCAGATATGTGGCTTGCAGGAGGCAGTTTTACACTGCTTGTAAACATTTATGGGCTCTGAATTAGTTGTAACCTCCAAGGAAAAAAATAAAGGCATTATCATGGACAGCTCAATGAAGATGTGTATTTGAAGTGCTGCAGCAATCAAGAATGAAGGAAGAAAAGAGGGGGAGAGAGAGAGAAAGAGGGAGAAAGGGAGAGAGGGAAAGAGAGAGAGGGA
>WBNM01040218.1:130515-142145 GCA_013399055.1 Ramphastos sulfuratus
GAAGGAAGGAAGGAAGGAAGGAAGGAAGGAAGGAAGGAAGGAAGGAAAACCTGAATGGGAAGCATTGTTAGTAGGTGACTAGGATGGTTTATAGGTTGACATTCCCATACATAGCCAAAAATCTGTATGTATCAGATTATCAAAGGTTAGCACCAGGTGACCCATACTGACTGGTTCAGCAGATGGACATCAGGTGAGTCAGCCAAAGTTCAGAGTCAGCTATTTCAGCTTTTTCTGTCCATTTTCCACATTTCTATGTTTGCCTTTTTCTTCCCTTTGGCTATATATTTTGTTGGTTACAGACTATTTCTTTGTATTTTCTGTATGTTTGTGCAGAATGGGGAAAAACCCCACAAGGTATTAATTAATTATGAAACAAATATACAGAACAACACTGATTAGCTCGGAGCAGGATAGCAGAACATCTGATCTGTCAAGGCCATGTCATAAATATCCAGTTTTACTACAATAGTAGTAGGGTATAATTGCAGACCCAGAAGGAGTAAAAGAATGCAAAGATACTACTGAGGTAACAAACTAAAACTAATGGAAAGCCTGAGTTAAACAGGCTTTAGGAAAGTGAGGTAAAAGTAGCTAAACCTCAGATGGATAAAGGCAAAGGGAAAATAATGATGCTGAAGATTACTAGAATGGCTCCCAGTCACACTTTTATAGGTGGCAATGAATTGCTGTCTCCATTGTACAGATGAAGAAAACATAATGAGAAGAATTAAACATCATCTACAAAGTCATAGAGTCAAACATTAGTACACAGGGGAATCAAACTCAGCTTTGCAGTGACCTACCAATAGATTGCACTGCAGAAGTCACTGAAATGTTCTACTAGGTGAAAAACTATTAATGTGCTCTGAAAGTTTCCAGTTAGAGGTGAGCTACAAAGAGTAAAAAGGTGAATGAGGGGGAGGGAGGGGGGGAAAAAAAAAAAAAGGTCCTGAAAATAGCATTAACTTAGGTCACCTCATTTAAAAAAAAAATGACGTAACAGAAGCTGAACTAATCAAGAAAGAATAAGAAGGTTGAAGTGGCACTGCTCAGATTTTGGGTTGTAACCCCAAGAGAAGTTCTAAAAGTCAATGCAGGAGTGGGGAGTTGAAGGAGAATTGGGGCTGTAATATGCTGAGAGCTTGACTTCAGTCTAAGGCAATCTCAGCCACCCTTTGTCTACACATCCTGCCTTCCAGGACAAGTATTCACTGTCACTCAGAGAAAGAAAGAAAGAAAGAGAAGAAGAAAGGAAAAAGGAAGAATGGAAGAAAGAAAGAGAGAGAGAGAGAGAGAGAAAGAGAAAGAAAAAGAGAGAAAAAGAGAGAGAGAGAGAAAGAAAGAGAGAAAGAAAGAACAAGAGAAAGAAAGAGAGAGAGAGGAGAGAGAAAGAGAGAGAGAAAGAGAAAGAAAGAGAAAGAGAGAAAGAGAGAAAGAAAGAGAGAAAGAAAGAAAAAGAGAGAAAGAGAGATAAAGAAAAAGAGAGAAAGAGAGATAAAGAAAAAGAGAGAAAGAGAGAGAGAAAGAAAGAAAGAAAGAGGAAGAAGATGGTATACTCAGGAAGTACAACTATCAAGACATTCTCCTTAAAAGAGAGACTACCATCAAAAGAAGGAATTTTATGGCAGTGTTCAAGTTCCAGCATCCTCGGATGACACAGCATATCAAGCGGTAGCACTCACACTGTTTGCCATGACAGATCCTGCCTGATGCCATGAATCACAGTCACTCAGGGCATGTGACTGGCAGCCATTAGTACAGTAGGACTGGTAAGCCACTGGATTTCATTTACACCTAGCTCCTGTTCAGATGCAGGAGCTGCAGCTGCACGAACAGTTACTTCTGGTTTGTTTGCAGACCCAGAGAGAGCAACAGCCAGGCACAGAGTCCTTTTCAGCGTTCCTGTTTCTTTCCAATTCCCTGTTCAAAATTGCTAAAGGTTTCCATTAAAACATCAAAATACCTTTCCCAGTGTAAGACCAACTCTGCATAAGATAAAGAAATAAAAACTGTGTAAACAATCTCCACGTTCACAAGCCTGTCCAAGCCAATTGCAGTATAATGAATTCAGTGTAAATCTGTGCTGACCTTGGATACAAAATGATCTCTTTCTGCCAATAATTTGCATAGTGGATATTGCTTTTGAGTCAGGAATACAGTAAATTGAAGCATGAAGGTTTTAAAGGATGAAAAGAAAGTAGAGTCTAAGTCTCAGATCAGAGAGACCTACACAAGCCAGGAGAGATACCAACAGAGTTAGCAGAATTTCCTTCCTCAAGCGAGGAGAGAATTGCATTGTTTTAAAGGAGTAAATGCCTTTGTGTTTATGCATGTATGTTAGTCCATCCACGTGATCTGGCTGGATGCTCATAAAGTACACAGGCAGAGAAGGCAGGACATGGCTGTTCAAACTACACCTGCTGCCTTGACAGCCAAATGCCTTCCCATCAACATGGGCACAGCTCTGTGCTTAGGAGAGGGGAGGATGTGGAATGAGGCATTGCACTTGATACGTTAGTGAACCAGCAGCTGGGTCCAGAACCAGCCTGCACAAAAGCAAAATGGGGTTGGGGGGAGGGGGGGGAAGAAGAAGAAGAAAAAAACCATTTTCTAGCCTCTGACCCAAAATATTGTGCTCAGGATGCTCTCTCAAAACTTCACAGATGCTAACAGGCCATTGGGACTTCTGCAATCCACCCAGCAGCAAGGGCAGTGCCTCAGCAACGGCAGAGCAGTGCTGCCTGCTTCTGCCAGTAGCAGCCTCTTGCTTGCAGAAGCTTCATCCAGTCATAGCATCATAGAATGCAGAATGTCTGGGGCTGGAAAGGACCTCAAAAGCTCATCTGGTCCAGCCTCCCTGCCAGAGCAGGATCACCTAGAGCAGATCACACTTGAATGCATCCAGATGGTTCTGGAATATCTTCTGAGACAGAGACTCCCCAACCTCCCTGGGCAGCCTGTTCCAGTGCTCTGTCACCCTCACAGTGAAAAAAATTCTTCCTCAGGTTCACATGGAACCTTCATGCCTCAACTTCCACCCATTGCCCCTTGTCATAATCCTGAATAGCCCCGATCCTGTCTGCTCCTGTCAGTACTTTCTTTCTTACTTTCATGTTACCTCAGCTCCTCAAGGTGCTCCCAACATCTTCCCTGCCTCTTCAAACCCCCATCTCAAATGAGGTCACATTCCTAGTGTTGGGACACTTGTTGGGGTGCTTCCAGAATGCTAAGACTTAAGGCAGGGCTCCTTGCATGTCACAGAATGTTAGGGGTTGGAAGGGACCTCCACATATCATCGAGTAAAGCACTTGTAGCAAGCACTTATAGCAAGTGCTTGTAACAGCTGAGCAAAAGATTCTTTGAAACGGTGAAAGAGCTGAACATGTCTGAGTTGCAGCCTTACACCTTCAAAGCCTCACTGTTAATCTTGGTTTGGTCATATGCACTGTACACTTTTAGTCTCTACTGAAAGACTTAATTGTCAGAAAAATTATGACAATTGCTCTTGACTGGTATTTCTTGAGCTCAAAACCAATATTTTCAGCCTTGGAAAAAGCAGGAAGCATGAAAACATTCAAGTGTTATGCCCTCCAAAGACTGCCATACCAAGTCAGCACTGGTATTTCATCCTGCTGGTTAATCTTGTAGAGCTAAATCATGGGCATACAACACACATACAACTATCTAGTGAGCAATTCACACCCATGATCTTAATCCAGTTCAGTTGTATTGAAGACCACCTCATGTTTGTAGAATACCTTTATCCCACAGGATCTGAAAGCACTAAACAGACTTGTGCTGCTTCCTTGGATAGGCTGATTTTCATTCGATACGATCGCAGTGTGCTTTGTACAGTCAGAGGTTTTTTAAGGCAATATTTGGATGTGTCAGCCCTTGCCCAAGAGAATTTCAGTAAATATGCTTAGATCATTGATTCATGCATTCTGGACCTCCTCACTTTACTCTGAAAAGTCAGTATTTTGGAAGGATTTGGTATAGGACTCTTAGTACAGTACATTGGTAAAGACAGCTCTTCTTCTGAGGGGATATGAATGCTAGCACAAGAAAAAAATTGTAAATATTAAAAGAGTATTATTCATGACAAGGCAGTAGATGTAGTAAAATGAGGCCCTGACTAAGCACACATGTTGCTTATTGGGCAGACACTTCTAACATTGAGGAAGAGATTCCTGCTAGACTTCAGGACACAAGAGATGTCAACAAATACAGCATGCTTTATAAACCCTGCTTGACTCACTGTATTCCAACACCTTCCCCAAATCCTGGGTAATGAAAACGTGGGAGTGCATAATACTGTGGAGCATTGCAGAGGAAAGAGTTGGAAAGGCTTCAGAGGAGACATAGCAATGGATTCCCACCTCTGTCTATAGCATGTTGCACTGGGCGTGTCACAGAGGCCAGCTGGACCATTCTCACTTGATGGTGCTTTTCTTTTCCTACATGCTCAGAAAGAAGCCACCTTCAGCTATTTGGTCCCACTACAACCTGAGGCTATCCCTGTCATCCCCATTCTCCTCACCTGCAGAGAGTGGAGGAAAAAGTCCTCCTTACTGTGGTGACATGAAGAGGTTTGAGACAATGCTGGATAAAGCACTCGGTATATGTAAATGGCAGCCAGGTCACTAAGAGCAAAGAACCTTTCTTCCTCTGGTTGCACAGGGGAATGGCTTTGCTGGGCCTGATCCTGTTCGATATCTATATTGATGATCTGGACCAGGGGTTTGAGTCCAGCATCAGAAAGTTTGCAGATGACACCAAGTTAGGAGCAGGGGTCAATTTGTTGGAGGCTCTGCAGAGGGACCTGGACAAGCTGGATGGGTGGGCAGAGGCCAATGGGATGAGATTTAACAAGGCTAAGTGCAGGGTTCTACACTTTGGCCACAACAACCCCAAGCAGTGCTACACAGGCTGGGGACAGAGTGGCTGAAGAGCAGCCATGCAGAGAGGGACCTGGGGGTACTGGTAGCCAGGTGGTGTCAGTCTCTTCTCCCAGGCAACCTGCAACAGAACAAAGAAACTGCCAGGGGAGGTCTAGGCTGGATATTAGGAGGAAGTTCTTCACTGAGAGAGTGAGTTGCCATTGGAATGGGCTGCCCAGGGAGATGGTGGAGTCTCTGTCTCTGGAGGGGTTCAAGAAAAGACTGGATGGGGCACTTAGTGCCATGGTCTAGTTGGCTGGCTAAGGCTGGGTGATAGGTTGGACTGGATGAGCTTGGAGGTCTCTTCCAACCTGGTTAATTCTATGATTCTATGAAGCAGACATGAACAATTTCTGTTGATGTTATCAGTGCTGATGACCCTACCAGATGAACCGAGAAAAAAGACTCAACCCCTGACATCTGCCCAAAATATAGCAATAGGCCACTTTGCAATGTCTCCATAGCCACAGGACAGTGGCCAAGAGCCCCCCTGCCTGCTGACACCCTGTCTTTGACCACTGTCAGCAGTACAGGCAGCCAGCCAACACTCTGCCCCTTGCTTGCCATCAGCAGTGCAGGCAGAACACTGCCCACATTGTTCATGTGAGTTATGCTTCTCTCAAGTCTCACTACCACTGGAGGACCCAAGGGGCAAGGCAGCTCTTGCTGCATCCCAAAGACATTTACCTCACTGCTCTTGCTGCCGCATTACTGGACACCCAGTGTCCCTGGCACTACAGAGCAACAATGGCATTGTTTATGATCCTGTGCTTGCTATCAGTGATTGGTTGACTTGCTGCCATATGGGCACATTGTTGCTCATCTTTCCTACTGCCTCAATAAAGCTTTGCTTCAGAAAATGCTCTTAGGCTCCATTAGTGTTTGGACCACAGCGAGATAGGTGGAAACAGTTAGCAACATCAGAGCAGAGTGAGGGTTTTGGATGAAGGCCAAAAACAAGGGTGAGAAGGTTTATGTGCAAGCAGGAGGTGATTTAGTACTTCTAAGCACCCAAAGGACATTATAAAATTATCTCAGCAGCATGTGTTTGGCTCCTGGCAAGAGGAACAAGATGAATGGTTTGTCTTCCTTCCATAGTTCAAAAACAAGCAAACAAGCAAATAAACAAAAGTCCCTTCCCATTGCAGCCTTTGACTTTGTTCTTCATAGAATCATAGAATTGGGGTTGGCCTAGATCATCTTTTGAGATCCCTTCCAGCCCCTGACATTCTGTGATTCTGTAACTGTCAGAGCTGGAAGGGACCTCAAGGATCATCTAGCTCCAATCCCCCCTGCCATGGGCAGGGACACCTCACACCAGATTAAGTTGCTCAGAGCCACACCCAGCCTGGCCTCAAACACCTCCAGGGATGGGGCTTCCACCACCTCCCTGGGCAATCTGTTCCACTGTCTCGCCACCCTCATGGTGAAGAATTCTTCCTAACATCCAATCTGAATCTACCCACTTCTAGTTTTGCTCCAGTCCTATCACTATCTGACACCCTAAAAAGTCCCTCAACAGCCTTCCTGTAGAATCTCTTAAAATACTGGAAAGCCACACTAAGGTCTCCTGAGAGCCATCTCTTCTGCAGACTGAAAAACCCCAAGTCTCTCAGTCTGTCTTCGTAGGAGAGGAGCTCCAGTCCTCTGAGCATCCTTGTGGCCCTTCTCTGGAGACGTTCCAACATCTCTGGAAAATTATTTCTGTCACTAGACAGAAATCCCTTGTAATGTATCACATAACAGGAGACATTTGTTGGAGAGTCCTCTGATCCCAACTCCTAATCCTGCTACGTGTGACCTTCCTCATACGTTGGGCTTTACAGAGTGCTCTCAGTTGGATTCCCCTAACTGATTGCAGTGAGGTTTGAAGGTCGCTTTTCCTGAGAACTCCTTGGAAATCCTTAGAGAACAAAAGGCATTAAGTGCTGGTGCTGGAGAGGAGGGAGGAGTTTGGGAGGTGCTTGTAAATGCCAGGCTGCAAAAGGAACAAGTCTGGGGTAAATCATGGGACAGTCCAGACACAGCCATTCAAACACATCTATTTTCTTGGGGAAAACAACTTCACTTGTTTCATCTAAGCACAGAATAAAAGAGAGAAACAAAGGGAGATGGAGACTTACACAGACTTGCTACAGGACCACCAACATCTTGAGCCAGACCAGTGGCCATCCTGGCCTCTTTTGTGCTTATTCTTTCTTCTGGTCATACAAGATGGATAAAAATGCATACTGCAGGAGAGGTGTTGAAAGGACAGTTACATGAGTTGTTGTTTTGTGCTTTGGAGCCAGAATAGTCCAAGATAAAGTCCTGTATGGAGCTAATAGAACTATTTGTTATTAGGACACCCTTTCCTCTGAAGCCAGGGTTCACTGCTGAGATCTCTGCATTTCCTTTGTTCTTTGCTGGTACGCAGCAGCAGCGGAGAGGTAACACTACTGCTGCACACAAAGGTGGTCTGAAAACTATGAGTGCAGAGGTGGTGGTCAAGGACATGAAAAGACACATGGTATCATGCAAGCAGGTGGCCAGATTCATGAAACACAGGCAACCACCATAAGAGCTACACTCTTGGTCCAGTGTCACTTGGGATGTGCCTTCATCAATACTAGAGAAGGGAGTGCTTGTCCAAGGCATTCTACACCATTGAACATCACTAAAAGCACATTGGAATGGATTCCATCAAGTAGCAATAGGATGCAGCTAAAATATGACACATGTAAACTAGGCCAGAAATTGCAAAGAATGAAGTTATTTGTTCCTATCTTTCTAGAGAAAAACCAAGAGCTGCCTGACCTAATCACTGATCAGATGAACTGGGACAGCTACCAGAAAACTGATCATATTTCCGTGCTGGGCAAGGAATTGACCCAAGGTGACAATTTTCATGCTGTAACCACCTTGCCATGCTACAGAGGGGTGGTTTTTCAATTAGATTTGCCTCAGTAGACCATTCTAAACTTGATTTTATCATTTTTGCCTAAGGGAGGATCATAAACATGACTGCTAAAATCTCTGCCTTCTGAGGGCTAAAGATATAGGTGAAAGAGAATTTAATTTCTAATGCTTAAAGCCACTTTGATTTTCAGAAAGGAATCCAAGTTTTCATGCTCCTAACATGACCTGTGTGGGATACATTAAGCACTTGTGCTCAGTTCTTGCTCTCAGTGCTTAGACTTGGATGCTAGACAGTGGTGATTCTGTGCATTCTGTCTGCACCACTGGACTGAGCCCTGTGCAGCACAAGCAGGACTCAGAGTGAGACTGAAAAGGCTTGGGAACCATTTGGTTGCAATAGCCTCTGCAACCCTGACATTGCAGTTAATTAGTTGCTAGCCTTCAAAGTTATTGCTGGAGACTGATAAGAAGCCTTGGAATGGTCTGAGACTCCCCTTTTTAACTCCCAACCAGCTGGTACATAACAAGCACCCCACCCAGCCAGCAGCAGCAGAGCTGCTTGCACTGGTTGAGTTCCCTCCAGCACCAGTCCTGGTTTTCTGCTGCTGCTTATTCCCTGGCACATGCCTGTCACAGAATCATAGACTTGTCAGGGTTGAAAGTGACCTCAAGGATCATCCAGTTCCAACTCCCCTGCCATGGGCAGGGACACTTTCCACTAGATCAGGTTGCCCAGAGCCATATCCAACCTGGCCTTAAAGACCTCCAGGGATGGGGTTTCCGCCACCTCCCTGGGCAACCTGTTCCAGTGTCTCACCACCCTCATGGTGAAGAACTTCTTCCCAACATTTAATCTAAATCTCCCCTCCTCTGATTTGGATCCATTCCCCCATGTCCTATCACTACCTGATACCCTAAAAAGTCCCTTACCAGCTTTCTTGCAGGCCCTCTTCAGGTACTGGAAGGCCACAATAAGGTCTCCTCAGAGCATTCTCTTCTCCAAACTAAACAACCCCAACTCTCTCAGCCTGTCCTTTTAGGAGGGGAGCTCCATCCCCAGTGGGTGTGCTCAGTGGGTACCAGCTTGCCCATGACTCCGTGGCATTGTTGGGGAACACGGCCAACACCACCCATGAAAAGTCACACTCCTCAGCTGCACTAGCATTCTGGTCTGCCTTGGTGGCCACACAAATAGCTGGGTCAGCCACAAGCAGCATCAGAGGCAGAAAGCAGCAGGGCTGCTTGAGGGTGAGTAATGCTGATGGAAAGGGATGTCACACCATGGCCACTGGACAATCTTTCTCAGCCTGTGCTTAGCAGGAAGATTATTGCTTCTGTTTCAGACCGGCAGAAGGTTTGAATGCCTAAGAACTTGCCTGCTTTCTTCCAGATATATTAATTAGTCTGATAAAAGCTCTCCTCTCCCTGACCTCCATCTCATGCACAGCATAAACAACCCTTAACATAAATAGCTAACTCCGACTACATGATGATTATTTAGTATTAAGTGAAAATAGAATATGCTGCTTTATGTTGACTGCAGAGGAAGGCAGCAACACAGATGTCATCAATGGTCTGCACACCCAACACAGGACCCAAAAATATGGTGGAGCTGGTCTTATGGACATGTGGTTTCAGTTCCCAGTCGTGCACCAGCACAGGCAAATTCCTCACTCTTGGATGTCAAACAGGAGTGATATTGCTTCTGAAATCCCAGCAGTTTCCTGAGGACCAAAGGGTTGATCTTCAGCAGCCATGGGCATAGAACCTTTCTGTTGTGTTAGGGGACAACATTCTGCTGCTGTTGGCTTGTGTTTTTAAAACTAGTCAACACAGGGACATTTCAGAGAGCCTGGAGTGAGCTGGCACACATGGAGTGTTCTCTGTTCAGCTCTCTGGGGACTGGGGCTGCAGATGGTCCATCTCACAGGAATGTTCTTTACACTATCAGGGAAAGCAGCTGGGAGTGATGATGAGACAAGCCACCAACTTTTGCCATCCTGCTGCTGCTGTGCAGCACTCTGTATTTCTAGCCTGGATCCTCAGAGCCACACCACAAGCTCTGCAGTCTAAGAAGCCTCCTGCCATCATGCTTGGAGCAGCAGGCTGGATGCAAATGTCCACCTATTCACTCTGGTCCTAATGCTGCCTTCCTAAGCATGCTCCCCATCGGATGTGTAACTGAGGGATCATCCCAGGTGGTCAGAGCTGGCTGCTGAGAGAGATAAGCCCCATGATGAGCATGGTAAAAGAGCTTAGGAAAATATTCCAAAGCAGAGACTTCATGGAGTAAGTGGTAAGATACTTCATCCCCTCCTCATGCCATCATCATCAGCTCATTTTGGGAGAACAATGCATTCAGAGCAAGGGCTTTGGCTCAGCACTCCCTTTCCTTCTCGGCTGGAGAGAGTCCTTTTCCACTGACTGTCATGGATCTAGGCACTCTTTACTCAAATTTCCAGAGATGGCAGCAAGTCAAGGGGTACAGGCAGGGAAAATAATCAAAATTTCCATGCAAGCTAGATCTAGCATTTCTGTAGCAAACTGGTGTGCTCAATGTGTATCACAGGCCTGGTCTTTGGAGAGATTGCAGGAAGGCAGAGAGACGTATTTCATCCATTGGTCTTCTGATTTCTGTATTGACACATCCAAGTTGCAGCAGGAGATTTGCTTTAAGGCTGAAGAGATCCTTATGGTTGCCTTATCTGCCTATCAGGTTGACAGGCAGGTATAGACCATCAGTTTTCCTTGGCACTGCCATCATCCAACTCAATGTTGTGCAGTTTGGTGATGCCATGCTCCTTAGAAAGACAACCAGGCCTGATTTACAGGCTCCAAGTGATGGAGATTCCCTCCCACCCCCGGGTAACCTGTTCAGATAATGAATTATGAGAAGGAAGGGAGCTGTTTAGTCAATGGTATTTGTGTATGATGATTTTACATGTTGCAACAGTGCCCACTGCAGTAAGTAAATTGCCCCCTGGCTTTCATAAACATCATCTGTACACAAACATTATCCAGAGCAACTGTATGGCAGGGAAATTCTCCAGTGTAAGATAATGTCATCTCCACAGCAATAAGAAAGGTAAAACAGTACATACCAGCTGGGAAAGAAGGAGAGGCGACAAACAGCAGCCAGATGTAAAATGACCATGTCAGGGCTGCAGCTGCTTGAGCCTTCCTGATTTAAAGCACCAATCCTACAAAAGCATGCTGAGGACACTAATTCCATAGGAGAGTAACTTCATAGCCAGGAAAATTATGAGGCACCCAGAGGTCAGGCTGATTCTGTAGGGTGTCTTTATAATATGGCCACTAGCAGGAAAAAAATACCAGAAATTAAGTTCCATCTAATCAGATGGAGTTGGCAATAAATCCAGGACTGCTCCATTTATTTATTTATTACATTAGGTCTAAGGGAACAAGAGTCCTTTTTCTTTCTAAATTTGGAGACAATTATAGCCAGCTCTTCATTAGAGCTAACCTGCAGCTTGGAGCACATTGCAGAGGAAAGTGATGGCATCGTTCCTGTTTTAGTGGTGGAGAAACAGATGCCTAGAAATTGAGAACTGATTTGGCCACATTCTTGCAATATCCCAGTAAGAGATCAAAAAAGGGAACATGGACTCACTGCATCATCCATCTTCCTTGTGTTCTTTCAAGCAATGCCCAGAAGAAGAGCTCTGACAGTCATAGAATCATAGAATCATACAATGGTAAGGTTGGAAGGAGACCTCAAGGATCATCCAGTTCCAACCCCCTGCCATAGGCAGGGACACCTCCCACTAG
>WBNM01040218.1:142181-301214 GCA_013399055.1 Ramphastos sulfuratus
CACCCAGCCTGGAGTTGTGCTTGGGATTGTGCCTATCCAGGTGCAGGACCTTACACTTGGCCTTGTTGAATGTCATGAGGTTGGCCTGGGCACAGCTCTGCAGCCTGTCCAGGTCCCTCTGGATGGATCCCTGCCCTCTAGCAAGTCGACTGTGCCACACAGCTTGGTGCCATCTGCAAACTTGCTGTGGGTGCACTGATTCCTCTGTGCATGTCACTGACAAAGATGTTACACAGCACTGACTAGTCTAGTAGCACAAACCTACTGCTACATAACAGGTACAGTCAGACTGAATGGTCCATTTTGACCAGAGCCATGTCCCTGTCTACATCTCTGAAGGCTATTGTGTGATCAAGGGGATTAATATTTTGCTCATGCAATGCAGACTCATCTAATCATGCCATAGGAAGGTATGCAGAGCTCAGATGTCTCTGTATGAGGCTATGTGATCTCTCAGTTGAAAGATGAGATGTGATTGCTTTAGGTCATTTAGTCATTGCTTTAGTCATCTAATGTAACTTTCCAGGACACAAAGCCTTGTCTCTTTGGGCCTGAGAGCTGGCCAACAGGGGTGACTGCTCCCAAACCTCAGCCTTGACACCAACACCCTGCTCTGATCCAGGGAATTCTGCTTCCTGCAGCCACACTGAAAAGCAGAGAAGGCAAAGAAAGAAAGGCTCAGTCTTCATGCCAGCATTTCAGAACTGGAGTTGTAACCACTGGTACCAAGGGGCTTTAAAGCATTGGGCTGCTGAGAAACCATGGGCCCTTGCCCAGAGGTGTCCAGTTATAAGCCTGTCCCTGCACAGCAAGGGCAGTTGCCAAAGTAGGTGTCAGGCCAGAGCATGTGGTGAGGATGCGATTAGGCTGCACTTCACTTCCAGAGGTGTCCCAGATGGACACTGGGCAGCTGAACTGGAGCATCTGTTCTCAGGAGTCCAGCTCTTGGAACTGCTGCTCTTCTCACCCTGACAGGAAACTGTCTGGGGCAAAAAATTGACCTGTATTTACAATGTGAATGGGTCTGTCCTAGGTCAACTTCTGACTTCTTCAGATTTGTTTAAAAACTAATAATTCATCCAGCATCCACCTGACAACACAGAGCAAAATGGGAATGTAAGTTGTACCTGATGCTGCCAACTGAGCAAGAAGTCTCTTTGCTCACCAGGAGAGAGCAGGAATTGAAGACCTTTCATCAGAACCCTCAGTTTCCAGAGAAAACATGAAGCAGTTTGCTATAAATTCCTTCAAGGTGGGGACTAAGGAGTTAATTTTATATAACTCATCAGGACATAGGCCCAACACCAAGCCCTGTGGTACTAGGCAAAGCTATAAAATAAACAACAGTCATTGCTCCCAAGGGCTTCTTCTTTTTAAGTATCTATGATTAAATGTCCCAGGGGAGACAGCTGCCTGATGAGCACTTCAGGAAATTTGGCCCTTATCTGCAGGTGCTTAAATGGGAGCTGAGCCCAGGGGAAAAAATCATGCCTCTGAATAGCCCAGTAAGTGGCAATAAGGATGGCAAGGAGTTATTCCCTTCTCAGAAGAGCATGGATGTGATCCAGTTTGAACTGAGGCAAGAGCATTGAGAGCAACCTAACCTTGTGGAGCACTCCCCAGTCCAAGAGGCAAGATCTGGGCAAAGACAAGTAGAGGAAGGAAGGGCAAGGACTCAACAGCCAAAGTACTTTAGGCAGTACCTCTGCCCCTTTAGGCACAGAGACACTTTGTGACCTTGCCCAACATCAACACACAGACAAAGCAGAAGCAGGATCTGCCAAACTAAAAAAAAAACCTGCACTGAGCTGTCTGTACATCACATACTCTGCTCTGGTCTGGCTGTTGGAGCACCCCAGGCACCCCAGCACTGGCTGGGTACTGTGGATCCCCCTTCGTGGCCCATGAACAGCTTGGTACCATTTCTGCCAGTAAATGAAGCAGGGCCAGAGCACCCAGCTGTTCTCCATCAACACAGCTCCTGGCACAGCTTTGCCTTGTCTCCTGGCTAGCTCCTTGCCTCCCAAACACTGCCCACACACCATTATGTTGATGACATAGGCTGGGGACTGTCCCTACAGTATCTGACCATATTCATACTGGTTTTGAGGGTGGAAAGAGAAAGGAAGGGAAAGACTTCAGGTGAATGGATGCAAACTAGGCCACGACACTCTTCCTCAGGGTTGGAGGTTGTTTTATCTGCATAGTTGGAGCCACCTTCCAGCCTTTCCCCACTGGTGGTGTTCCTGGGTGTCAGCAAGCTTTTCCCTGGCACCTCTGCACCCTCTGTTCCCTTTCTTTGCAACCAACACCAAAGTCACAGGTCTAGGTCTAGCATGACTTACTCCAGCTGCAGGACATTATGCCATCTTTAGCACATTACAGAATACTGACAGTGAATATTACATGAGCCAGACAAATTTCTGTGCTTCAGACAAACTCTCATCTTCTATTTCTGCTGTCTTTGCTAAACAACCAGTTTCAGATGCAACCCAACCCGGGCCCCACTCTTCAGATCCTCAGCTTGTCCTATCTAACTTTTGTCCCCAGGGATTTCTTGCAAAAGAAACCAGCAAATAACATGTGCTCTTCTCCCTCTGCTCACTTCATTCCCACCTCTCTCCCCTCCACCATGGGCTTGCTCCCTCTAGTCCCAAAGTCATCAGGACAGAGCATCCTCTGTTCTCTCATGGCTATACAAACACAATTTTGATGCTTTTGCTCTTCACAAAAAAATCTGGCCCTATTTGTCTTCCCCTTCCTTCTCAGTTAGGAAATCTTTGCTGCTTTCCCTGACTGCTCTCATTTCTTTTTAATGACTCCTCAAGGATGTTCTTCACCTTCTCTGCAAATTTCAAGAGAGAAATCATATGGATCTCTGCTCTCATTTCTCTCCTCTTCCTCTTCCAAAGCTTATGCCCAGACTATTCTGCTCATAAACTGATAGCTCCTGGACCTCGCTTCTCAGTTCAGATCTGCAGGGACCAAGCACAGTGTGTTCCTCCATATGTTCTTCCACAACTTTCTGTTCACTTGCTCTCTAGGCAAATTAATTGTTAATTAGTCATAAAAAGTGAACCTCTCCAAAAGAAACAGGAAGAAAGAATGAGAAAGAGAAAGAGAAAGAGAGAGAGGAAGGGAGGTAGGAAGGAAGGAAGGAAGGAAGGAAGGAAGGAAGGAAGGAAGGAAGGAAGGAAGGAAGGAAGGAAGGAAGGAAGGAAAGAAAGAAATGAAGATGCAAACAAAGAAATGGGCTCTGCAGAACAGGGGTAGTTGTGGCAGGTCAAAGGTTGGAAGTCTCCTTTCCCTCAGGTTTCACCTCCTGAAGCTTCTAGCTACTGACAGCTTTCCTGGGAGGAGAAGCTTTGTCCCTCCTCCTTTGTGGAAAAGGCTGCAGAGGAAGTGCCTCTGTTGCTGCTGAGAAGAAGATGTGGCTTCCCAAAATGTATAGCAGCTCTGTGAGTGTGCCTCTGCCTCATCACACACAACAGCCAAGGGCTGGTCCAGGTCATGCTTCTCTCATATCCCAGACTCAGCCAGCTCTGGGATGTCCCTCACTCTTCAGCTTGTGCAATAGCAGTTAGACATTTCCATAAGTACATTCAGTGTAATCAGGTTGTCTCTTTCCTTCATTAAGCATTTTTAAGTACATTAGGCATCTAGTAAAGAGAAAGCAAATTGTACCCCTACACTCCTGCCAAGAGCAAAGCAACAGCATACTGCTTCCCCTAATGGGGTGTTTCCAGATGCCTTCATTGAATACATGATCACAATCACAACATCTGTAGAGGAAAGGCTTGTGCTCCTTGCATTAGATGTGTACCCTGGATAGAGGACATGTATGCTAGACACTAAACCTTGAGAAGTCCATTTTCTGCTGTGCTCCAGCTGCCAAGAGACAGTTTGATGCAGCAGAGTAAACATAAACCCAGTTAAAGTGTATTTACAGCTGCTTTGTGTTAGTAGAACTGACCCTTACAATATTTTTGGGGCCACACCAGACCTCAATTTATCAGCACACTTCAGATAGCAAGGGTGGGAGTTATAGATCACAAATGGAAATACAATTAGATCCATTAATGATAATCATAGAATCAAAGAATGGTTTAGGTTGGAAGAGACCTCAGAGGTCATCCAGTTCCAACCCCCTGCCATAGGCAGGGACACCTCCCACTAGAACAGGTTGCTCAAGAGCTCATCCAACCTGGCCTTGAACACCTCCAGGGAGGGAGCAGCCACAACCTTCCTGGGCAACCTGTGCCAGTGTCTCACCACTCTCACTGTAAAGAACTTCCTGCTGACATCCAGTTTAAATCTCCCCTCTGCCAGTTTAAGCCAATTAATGAGGCACTATGTGTAAAATTACACCACAACAAGTATTTTATAGGGAATCCTTGGAAGCTGGCTGCTTTGGAGCCAGCAGTGCTGCAATGATTGTTATCCAACAACATCCTCCTCAGTCCCCAGACCACGTTTGAACACTGAAATTAATTCTACTGTAGGGTGAAAGAAAGCTGATGTCCTGCCTGCTTCTAAGTATTCATATACTAACCTTCTGCCACAGAGTCAGAGGTCTTTTTAGCCTGGAAATGCATGTGGAAAGCTCACTGTTCACACAAGGTTTGTGAACTGCCCTAATATGATGTGATTTACATTTGAAGTAGCATAAATTTGTAACCAGATAAAAAGGAGGTAATCACAACAGAGTGCAAGGCAGAGCATGCTTAAAGCACTGCTTTGTAAAAGTAAAGCAAAAAAAAGGGTAGACTCAGCACTTTTTTAGTAAAGAAGGAGATTGTGTAAGCACTCAAGAGGGAAAAAGGAATGGAAGAAAGAAAGAAAAAAAACCCCAGCTTTTTCTCTACATGGAGAATTAATCTGTGCACTGACCTCCAACCTGCTCTGGCACCAGCAGAGTGGTAAAAAGGGAAATGCAGACATAGTGCAAATGACATAAACAAATTCCTGCAGAGGAAACTCTTTGATGGAGACATCCATTCTCCAGACTCCAACCCACCCTGCTAATACACTTGCCTCTTGCACAGCACACAAATCCTGCTCTGCTAATGGGAAACTTCCTACACAAAGCGTAGCTTACAAGAGAAAAATAATCAATGTGGGCAGGCTTGAATTTCTCAAGCACCAGAGCTGCCAAGCTTTGGCAGTGAGAAAAGCCTTTGGCTTTGCAGGCTCACCTGGCCTGCACTGAGCCCGTGCAGGTTGCCAGCCTGGAACACCTACAACCCTACTGCACTTCTCAAGGCAGAAATGATGACTGTGGGCTTGGGTTATCAGCTAGACTGAGTTACTCTGCTGAGTAAGAAAATGGATGCTATTGCCTGCTCAGCAGTAAAAGGAAAAGGGAAGCAGCAATAAGGGATAGAGAAAGTTATTATGAGTTTGACCGGGGACAGAATTAAATCGATGCAGTAAATGGCACTTAATGCACTTTAGTGACCCAGTGCATTTACTTCATCATACTTGTGCCATGTGGCTGATTACATTTGATGCATAACACATGAAAAGCACTGGAGGCCATTGCTGCAAAATCTCAGGATGTAAAACAAATTGCCTGGGCACCTCAGCTTTTCAGCATTTGTGCTGGCACACAGGAACACGCACTCCTTCCTGAGTGGCACAGGAAAAGATTTGATACCACATTGCAGAGGTCATCTGGCACTGACTTCACATTCCCACTGAGTTTGCCTTGTTAGGATCAGCAGTCAGGGCTTTACTCTGACAGATTCCTTGGTTTGGTTTGATTGAAACAGTGCAGCTGCTTTTTTTCTCAGACCAGAAATCCAAGAAAACTTGGTACAATACTAGAACACTAAATAAGTGGTCAAGTTTGCCAGCTGCACAACAACACAACAGGACTTCACCCATTCACATGCACATAAACCAGGCAGGCTCAGAAAGTTCAACTCTGAGGTCTACATGGAGGCTCAGATTTCTTCATTTACATTTCCTCATTATACTCTGGAGAATGTCCAATGCCAGAGAAATGGAGATGTAAGAAAGATGTTAGTTGCTGGGAAAGCTAGGTTCTGCTCCTTGTCCTGGCATTGATTTGCCTTTTTTAATTTTGCTTTGTTTCGTTCACTGTGAATCAGCTGAGCTGAGTTCTCCCCATGAGTGCTGTTGTCAGGAGGTCTGCAGGCATCCACAAGCTCTGTGCATGACAGGCACCTGCCGCGGACTTGCCACGGCCACCTGAACCCACACAGTGATTCTCTCAGGGCAGCATGATGAGAACCTGCAAGTGGGTGGAGAAACACCACACTGAACCCAGACATCTCCTAGAATGATGACCTCCAGAAGAGCTGGAGCTGCAGCCAGGGTATATCCATAAGTGTAATGAACTGAGACTCAACAGACTGGGGTGGCCATGCCTTACGAGACCAGACCTCAAGTCAGTCCCTCCGTTATACAGCAACAGTAATTTTGAACCATTTTTGTAAGTGGTTGTGCCTGCAGTGTAGTTATTGCTGTTTGTCACCATAAATCACTATGCTTTTCCAAGCCTCCTCTTCATCTGGAAGTTGAACAAACAAGTGCAGACTGCAACCCAAGACATAGACAACAAAATGGGGAGGTAGAAGCAGCAACCTCCAGTGCTCTCACCTACTCGTACTGGTCCCAGAGCTTCTTCCTCGTGATGTAATGAGATTTTTCTTAAACTGAGGGCTTCATGCAAGGAACAGACAGCACTGTCATGGACCCTTAGGGCTCATATTCTTCCTTGCAAAATGAGGATTTTTATGAGTATCCACTTGATGTTCAGGAACAACAGTGAAGTGCACAGAGGTTAAACAAGTTTTTACCTTAAAATAAATCATTACAAGAGTTGGGAATAGGACCAAGAATCCTATCAACCAGTCTTCAGTCTCATTACATGAAAACTGTCTTCCTCAGCACTTTTGCTCAGTAGTGACATTATCCCTTTACATGCATCAGACTTGACTTCTGTTACAAGGGCCACAAAAGCAATTCATGGAAGCTAAGCCACATCCTCACCCTGCTTTCGGATTTGCACTGCACAGAGCTCACCCTGCACAGCAAAGCCACTGCACTTCCTCAGCAGACTTCCAGGGGAAGATTCAGTTCCAAGGTGACCTCAAGCCACGGTCACCCCAATGCCACAGAGCATCTCCTGTGGTCCCACAGTTTGGGACTCAGGGGAAGTATGAGGAAGAACACAATCATTTTGGATTTACTCCAGTATTGCTGAGAGCAGAATCTGGCTCTGCTCTGAGAAAGGGAGAGCAAAATATACATTGGATTTATTTGCCTTTGGAGCAAACCAGACAGTTTTCAATACTTAAGGGGATTGCATTTAAATCATCTGTGGATTTTGAAAAACAACATTATTGCTTGGTATCACAAGCAATTCCCAAGTTTTAGATCTTCTTCAGCTAGTCTCAGTTTTAGTCCTAATAGCAACAATTCTATTACTGCTGCGAGGGAAATGGAATTGCATTGAACTGGTATACATTTTCCTTAAAAATTATGAAGTGACAAATGTTTTATTTCAGCCTCTCTTGAGGATTTGCTGGATATTAAAAATAATCTTAATGTAGTCACTGGTTGGCATTAACATAGTACTCTAACTGCCTGTTTCAGGGAAAGCAGAGGATGGTGTCTTTTCTCTTCCTCCTCTCACAAGGTGCTGCTCACATTGTGGATGTGCTTTGTTATCTAGCAGGATCAAGACAGCACTGAATAAAAAGATATCCTAACTTCATGCTTTGAAAGTCTAATTCCCCCCTTTCAGGCTCAAAACAATGCATTGTTTTGAACACAAACAACAAGTATTTACACCAGCTGAAACAAAATCCATTTCCTTTTGCTCTATTGCCCTTCATTACTGTGTTTTAAAGGCTTGGGTTTTGAACTCAATTTCAGATCCTCTTAATTTGTCTCTTTTCATATTGCCTTCCCTGGTCCTCCACCACTGATAGAGCAAGAGCTTGTATATGGGTAGTCAGGCATACCCCATATGGGTATGGCAGTCAGGCCTCTGGTACATTATCTACTGCAATGCACAGCTCCACAGCAGGTTTAGGCAATGAGACAGTAAAAGGCAGCAGATTTTCAGAATTCCCCTAGTGCTCAAATCACAGTAGAATTAAGGACTGAAAAAAATTCAGATATCTGACTAGTCCATTTCAGACTTGTGGTTTTCAAAAGAGGAAAAAAACAAAAGAGCTGCTGCAGGTGCCTCTGTTTCTCCATCTCCAAGTCAAAATGACATAAAAGGTTCTAAACTCCTCCTGAAAACTTAGGACCTTTTCAGTCTTCTACAGAGCTACTAAGTCAAAAACCCACGGGGGCTGTCACAGACCTCAAGATGCTCAATAGAAGCAGGAACTGATTGTGGACCTTTTTTAGAAACAAAGGAAACTCAAAATGTGTCACTCAGTGACCAGAACTGGTCTACTTTGTGGTTGTTTTCCGATTGTGGATGGGAGTTGCTTTTATGTAAGAGGAAGGGAGAATGCTGAGGGAAACATTTCACAGCTTCAACATTCTCATTTCTGCTGCAATTTCAAGAGAATCTTGTGTCAGTTTTTTGCAGTTACTGCCTCAGCAGTTGTTAACATTACATTCATAGAATCATAGAANTTCAATGTCTTTCCCGTGCTGAGGGCTCCAGAACTGTACACAGTATTCCAGAGTACTCCACAGTACTCTGTTCTTCTCATGAAATCTCAGGAATGGTTTTATCTTATGATTTTTGAGAAAGACAAATAGCTGTTCATTAATTCACTTCACCACCACCATCAGCAAAAGAATAGTTAACTGCAGGAAGGAAAGAGGGAGGAGCCCAGGCTGCACAGAGCAGCCACTGCAGCATGGAGCACCTCTCCATCCTAATGTGCAATAGAAATGCAGGTAAGGTACAAAACAGCTACCTGCTACCAGCAGTACCTGGAGCAGGCAGCTCATAAAATCTCAACAGAGACCTGAATGCCATGCACAGGGACAGAAATGTGGAATCAAGCACAGCACACAGCTACTAGAATGTCACAGTCACGCTGCTCAGAATCTCGAGCAAAATCTGTTTTTCTCTGATAACATTGTGGATACAATTAGCTAATAGCTTGAGAAAGGGAAAGCAGAGGCTTGCTGATCAGTGGCAATTCTCTTATCTATCTCCATTCAAGTGACAGCACAATGGGTTTCAGTAAGATTGTTCCACAAAGCCCTCAGAAGTTCAACTGGTTATGTGTTAAATATTTTTGGCCAGATGCTCAGTTCTTGGAAGCAAGCATGTGCCGGGGACTGCACAGACCTAGCTTTGTTAATTCCAGCTAAAAATCAGACTTTGTTCTGTGTGTCAGGTTGGCAAGCAGAACTGACACTCACCGTGGCATCGGTCCCCTTCACCTAGCAAGTACAACACGGAGATCTGCAGTGGAACTTGTTCTTTCTTTACAGATTGCTTTTCTATTAAAACAGAGACAAAGGAGACATGAGCCTCTGAAGTCTCTGGGGGCCCCATCTATCCCAACTACTTTGGATTTGATATCTACTGACTGCACAGGTTGTGAGGGGTGCATAGCCATAGCAGTGGTTTGGTTCAGCTCAGCATTGCACTTCTGAGGTCATTATCCCAATTTTCCCCACTTACCTCATTATAGGTTAGGACTGAAGCACACAAACTGAACGGAAACGAAGCTAGAAAGTGCAGATGTACTCCATCCCTACACCTCCAAGATGTGCATAGCATGAAAGTCACATTCCAAGCTGCAGCTCCACCCCAGCTAGCCCAGGCTAATTGCTAATATAGACAACAGCCTTCTGGTAGCTCCTACAGATATACTTAATCCAACAAATTATATCTCAAGTTGTCTTGTATAAATAGCATGGTGACAACCCAAGAATTCGAGTGTCGAAGCAGTAGGAACGTTGTTCTTGGATGATTTTCAGGGTAGTATGTTTTGCTTGTGTTCTGGCCAGGAGAAGCTCATAGTCAGTATCAAACACCAGCAGCTGTTGGGATGCTCTGTTTTGGAGGAGGCTGGAGGAAAACTGGGAGCAGAGCAGATTCACCCACATCTTTCAGCTTCTTCCTGAGATATGTGGCTTCTATGACTGGTAGATCAGGTGGGATGACAACAGAAGGACATCTCCTCTCTCATCCAAAAGGGAGGAGGCCATTTGGACATCTCTGATGGGAACAAGCCAATAACTGATTCCTCAGATTTACAGGCCACGTTTCTGAGCACATTGTGTCATCAGGAACTTTCACAGCATGAGAGTCATCTGACCAGATGTTGCTATCTGTGATTCGGGACCTGTAATTGGTGTGCTTTTCCCATCAGCAGAGAAGCCAACATGTGAGGTGCCACTTATCTCATGTTAAAATCCATATCTGAGACAGGTGAGGAGGATAATCCTGAGCAATGAATCATTTGTCCACTGACTCTGCAGGAGGAGTGAGGTCCAGCTCTGACAGACAAATGCTTTTGAGGCATTTAGTTAGGTGAGATGAATGTAATTCCCCATGACTGTGACAGGCTTCTGGTAACCCTAACAATACATATGGGTCAGTAAACTCACATATTCTCAGCCTGCAAGGATCAGCCTTCTGGGGCCTCCAGGCTAGTGGTGAGATCATTTTTGCACATAAACATTTACAGTGGCTCCTTCTAAAAGTCACCATAATGAACCCACAGACTGTCACGACACAGGGACATGGTCCTGCCACATCCAAGTGACAAGGACTGAATATTTTTCTGCCCTCAGGTAGTACAGTAAACACCTCTAGTACTGCTGGGCTAGTTACCACTACGTATAGACACTATGCCACACAGATTATCCACCTAACAGAGACACAGCATATACAGCTCAAGCCAAGCAGAGAGCAAACCAAGAGCGTGGCAATCACACTCCCAAATTTGCATCCTCAAGGGCACAGGCAAAATTTGCCGTTCTTCCTTCCAAATAAAACCACACTGCAACAGAAATGTATGTCTTTATTAACAACTTCTCAAAATAAATCTGAGGAAAAAAAGTCTTTGGTGACACTATCTATAAAAACAACCTGTCTTCAGATGGTTAAACCTAGGGTGTTAATACAGGTTAATGAAGTAAACCAAATTATATGGCTTTTTAATTTCTCATTCTCTCTTTTTTCTTTCTCTCGCTCACATGTTCGCTTTTTTAGGTTTAATTGCACCATGTTATCAACAGTCAAACAAAGAGGGAGGAACACTGCTTTAAAAAAGATGTGGCAGCACTATGAGAACATTGGGTAATGCATTAGAAAATCTTTCTCCAAAATGTACATTTTATACAAAATAAGACTGTATTTTTTTTTGTTTGCCTTTTTTTTTTTTCTGCTTTACATTTGCCCACCTAAGAGTTCCCATTTCAGCTTTCCATTCTCATCATTCAAACACTATACAGACGTTTTCTTTTTTTTCTTTCAAAATAAATATACAGGACTATGTACAAAGTCGCAAGGCCCTGTTGGATCATGGCAAATCCACTGTGAAATATTCACTAAAAACCATCATGAAAGAGTGGGAGGAAGCATCCCAAAGCATCTGATGAGCCCTGTAACCCCCTCTAATTTAACTACCCCTAATTTAACTCCAACTTAAAACAAAAAAACACATGTGTGAAAACGGTTAAAACAGTGGTATAAAGGCCAGCTTGACTTAGTTTTAAACAAGGGTGAGATGCACAAAATTTTGGAAGCTCTGTTTTGTGTTTCCAGTAGACAACAGCTAAGACCCTGTGTGGGGCAGGGCCATTCTCAGGCCCATCCCGATGAAATCCTGCTAAAGCCTGTGAAAATGGCTCTGTTAGGCTGACACCCCTAAAGGCTACCTTTTTGTGATAGACAGCAGAGTCAGCCTGCAGGACAAAACAAAAAGAGCAGACCCTCCCTTGCTGTAAGAGGATGTTTAACTGGAGGAGCTAATAAAATTGTTGTCATCAATATAGACAACAAACATCAAGCGGACTTTAAGCTTTGATGTGGGAGGAGAAAGGACACTGAATTTTACCTCAGGAGCTTAAATATTGCTACTCTACTTCTAGATGCTTCTGCCATTGATTCGGTGTCAAATGATGACTCTCCTTCTTGAAATGACATCTTTTGGTAAGTGAGCTATTTTAAAAGGCGCTCATCGGTGAAAGATTAATTCCTAAATTGGCTCTAAAAAAAGAAACTGCAGTCCGAAATTGATCAGCTCCATGATGTTTTCCAATGGAGAAGATCAAAGCGCTCGATAGCCATGCAGTAGCACACCAGAGTGCTCACCATGAAATTGTGGCAAAGCTGAAACATCCACATCTAGAAAAGGCTATGGTAGCAATTGAAGAGTTTTTTACAAAATAGAAAGAAGGCAAATAAAATCTTGTGGATGCCCAAGGGACTGCAAAGACAGCCAGGCACTTTCTGTCTTGGAATTTTGCTCCAATTTTTGTGTCACGTTTTTCTCATTAGGAAACCCTCCTCCAGCAATAGAGCTCATTCAAATTATAACTGGGAAGGGTTTCTCTCTCACTTTTTTTTTTTTTATTTTACCCCCTCCCTTTAATAAATTTGATTAAAAATTCATCAGTTCTCCTAAACTCTTATCCCTACTTTTATTCTGGTTGAATGGCATGGATCTATTCACATTCATCCATTCATCTCACCCCTGATTAAATTAAGGTCAGTAACCTTTATGAAAGGCCACATGCGTAACACTCAGTCAAGTCATCAGGCATTCAAGTACCTGTAAAGGCTAACATAGCCTGCTGTTAATGAAAAATAATCATAATTTAAAAAAACTACAAAAGGAGTAACAAGGACTGAACCTTGTTTCAGCACCATCTGAATTAAGGGGAAGATTTAAAATAAAAAAAAAAAAATAGAGAATGATTAACTTGCACATAGGAGATGACCAAAAGGTGGTTTCATTGGAAACCACACAGCTGTATGCACACAGGAGAGGCTCAGAAGCATGTCTGCTGTCCTTAGGAGTGCTGCCCAGTAGTGTCCACATCGGGCGTGGTGCACCGAGTCTCTACGCTGGATCTGTGTCCAGCTCTTCTCCTGGTTCCCCGGGCCGTGGACACGGAGACCAATGGCCCTTCTCAAGCCTGGCTATGAGGCACATTCTTTCCTAGAGAGACAGCTACACCCTGGTAACGTGCTGCAAAGGGAAACACTCCTACCTATCTGCATCCCTTCTGGAACTAAGCCTTTCATTGTTACTTGTTTAATTAGCGATCTGTAAACAGAGAAGGTCTTGAATCACACTGAGTGAGCTTTAGCACAGGCTCTTTCAGCCACCCCAAAAAGTGATGGTGACAGAATGTCAAACAGTTTAAAAGCTTAGCCTGGCTTGCTGCACTCCAAAAGTGGTTAGCTACTCCCTTTTTCACTAAAATCCCAGCCCTCGTGCCCCAAAGTGGCATTAGCTAAAACACGGGCAGAACTGCAGTTCTTGTTTTTGTAGTGTCCCCTTTTCCTCTCCCCACGGCCCCTCTTGCTAGCTACAGACCATTAACTGCTTCCTAGAGCTGCAGTTGTTCCTGCCAACACATCCACACAGCCACCTGTGAACTGGGACATGAGCAAAGTGTGAGTCCTGCCAACCTCATCCACTGTTTGACGTGTTCTCTGAAAACTGAGAACTTCTCCAAGGTTGTTTCTAGTCCCTGAAAACGCTGCCTGATCTCCAAGGAGAAAAAGCAGCATGGGAGCTGCTGAGCCATACACTCTGGAGAAAGAAAACCATTGTACTTCACCTTTCCCAGCAGATCAGTAAGCACAGACTTGAAAGCACAGCACATTCTGCTCCCCTCCCTGGCTCTTGCCTCTTTACACATCTCTCCATGTGCTGATTTAACTCTCTAAAATGGCATGAAAAAAAATCCATTAATTGCTGGACAGTTTTTCATGATTTCAGGCTCACAAAAGGAATCAGTAGGCACCAGCGTGGCAAAAGGTGTCAGGCAAGACTGTGTGGCCAGGGGCTGGGAGAGCAACAGGAGCGAGGGAAAAAGTGGCACCTCTTCCTTCCTGCAGCATAAGTCACCAGCTGCTGTCTCATGTATTTTGGCAGACTCCTTTAAAGATTTGGTTCAGATTTAGAAGGGTAGCATTAGAAGTGGTAACGGCTTTAAACTGCAAAAGGGCAGATTAAATGTTCAGGGCCAAGTTGGATGTGGCTTTGAGTAACCTGGTCTAGTGGAAAATGCCCCTGCCTAAGGCAGAGGGGCTGGAACCAGATGACCTTCAAGATCCTTTAAAATCCAAATCATTCTATGATTCCATGATCCTAACACAAAATGTCAAGAACCTGATGTTCCTGCCCTAACTTGCTGTGCTCTGTTCCAATATTGCAACACATAGGCAAAGCAAGGCGTTCTGTGCATGTCTTTACATGTCAGGCTGCATACAAACATTTACTTGTATGCACTTTGCACTTTCAGAGCAACTTTCTGTTTAGGGATTCGGATCTTACCAGAAAGAGAGATTATTTAGGCTTCACAGCACTCCCTTTACAACTAGTAACCATTAATTCTGCAAACCAGGAAACTGAGGCATGTCTCGGTTATGGGAGTTGCTTAAAGCTGCATAATAAATCAGACCCTGAGCCTGGATGGAACTGGTGACAATTTGATCCAACCTTCCTAGCACTCCAGCTGCTCTTCTCCCTGGCTACCTGACCATCTGCTCACAAAGCAGTGAGGTATAGAAAGGCTTCCTGGTCTTCTGGGCACCGGCACTAAACCCCCTCGCTGTGACTTTAACAGAGCTTTTTGGGGTGGTGATTGTTACAGAGCACCCCAAATACACTTCATCAAAATATGAGAGTTCAAAACATTGCTAAAGTGCTTATTTTCTTACCAAATTGGAATAGCATCTTCCTGACCTGAATCACTGCTTTTGTTTTCATTCATCAATGCAGAGAAGCACTACAAAGCACTACAGAGAAATAAACAACTGGAATATTTCAATTTAAAAACACTTTTAATTTGAAATGCTAAAACCATTTTGGAGTGTAAGCCATGTCAGTCAGTGTTTCAGGGGCAGGGTTTTTTTTTTGTCCAAGTATTATCTTGCCCCAGTTATACCTGAGAGCACCCACTGCTGCCAGTACCCTGTGTCAGATCTCCAGGAGAGAATTGCTCCACCTATTTGCACTTAAAAAAACCCAACAATACAACAAAAAAACAAACAAACAAAAAAACCAAAAAACCAACCCCAAAACCAAAAAACAACCCTCAAACCAACCAAACGACCCTAAACAACAAAAAAAAAGAAAGTAGAAATTTTCAAAAAGTGAAGCCTGTGCTTTGATTTCAAACAAACCGATTTGTTACAGGCCAAATTCCTGTGCTGCAAGCGCTAACATGCTTTTCTTTTTTCACCAACAGCCCTTTTGCCTTCAGAACAAAGCTCTTTCTATAAATTCAGCTATTGCAGCAAAGCAGCACCGCTGTCCTTGGGCAGCAGGGATTCATGCAGGCTGTGTGCCCGCTGCAGCCACCACGCTGCCCATGCTGACCACCCCCACGGGCAGGGCCATTTGGGATGCACTTATCCTACCAGTATATACAACTGGCACCACACCTCTGCTGTGCGTGAAGCCCTCCCTGTGCTCCATGTCACCAGTTTGCTCCACAGCTGTAATGTTCCTCTCTCCCTTCAAGGCAAGGCTGATCACCTTCAAAAATAGGGTACCCAATCAGGAGGACCTACACTCTTGTCTGGCTCATCGGGGGATTTCCAGTTTTCCATCCATCCAAAGGACTTTTGCCATAGTGGCTGCTACTGGCTTGGGGAAAACAGGGAAAGAAATGAAAAGGTCAGCAGTAAACGGGAAACGTTAATACTTCAGTTCTGTCCTGCTTGTGCCCAGTTTGGTTTTGAACCTGCTGCATTCTCTCCAGATGAGATTCAAGCGCTTAACTTTGCAGGGGGAAACAAATGAGAACTGCATCGACAATCAAATGCATGAAAGAAAGGAAGAAAGACAGAAACGGCACCTTGGAAATATTCACAACCAACACAATTTTGATTAAAGAAAGAACTCTGTTTTTAATAGGTTTTGTTGTGGTGTTTGGTTTTTTTTCTTTTTTTTTTTTTTTTCCTTTTGATAATTAAAAAAGTTTAAACCTGCATAGCAATCATTTCAAAAATAATTATTTAATGTTCCATAATGAAACTGTACACGACCTAGTCTCGAGCGACAGAAGCCTGCCGGGCGGTTTGAGACAGTCCGGAGCAGCGCAGGCCTGGCGCTGGGCTGCCGCTGGCGGGGGTCGGCCGCTGGCGGGGGTCGGGCGCTTGCTGCGGGCAGCGCAGTCTGGCTCCGCGCACCGGCTGCGCGCAGGGCAGGGGGGCGGCTCGGGGGGGGGGCCCTCGGCAGCGCTCCTCAGAGTCGTTCGATGTCTCGATACTTCTTCCTCAGGATGGAGACCTGGTCTTTGAAGAGGACAGGGTCGAGCCTCATCTGCGAGTGGATCAGCGGCATATAGCCAAACCAGCTGGCGAAAGTGTTCATGCAGCTCTGCCGCTGGGCGAAGTGGTCGGGGTCGGCCCAGCGCGAGGCCCGGGAGGTCTGCGTGGAGAGGAGAGCAGGGATTAGACCTCGGTCCCTACACGGCAAAATGCTGGGAAAGGGCGGGCAGAGTGGCACGGCAGGCTTGAGAACACAGCTGAAATCTGCTCGGCGGGAGTTTCAGACCAGGAGCAGACACCCTGCCTGCAGCAGCAGCTGCCGGCGGCGAGCTGGCCAGCGCTGACTTTCAAAGCAGCAGGGCGGGCAGCGCGGTACGGCCACCTGAGCTCAGCATCAGCCAGCTGGAACTGCAGCATGCCTCTGAGCAGGCACCTCACAATCTGCCACCACGCTACTACCTCACCCCATCTCTTACTCTTGTTTTTTCTCAAGCTCTCAAGTCATTTGAGAGACAAACCGAGTCCCCCTAAACCACCAGGAAAGAGAAGGCGGCCATCGCTTTCCACCAGAGGTACACATCCAGGCACAGCCCAGCTGCTGCCTGTGGCCTTCAGACATCAGAGGAAAACACAGTGGCAAGTATTACAGTTTCTCAGGTCAAAAATGCACTCTTGCAGTCCAGATCTGCATAAATTTATACACGAATAATTCCAACCAGTTTATAACAGATCAGCAGAAGTCCCTGTGTGCTGGGCATCGCTCATACATGCAGATGTCCTGCCGGGAAAAGCAGGGTGCTCCCAGGAACCTCACTGGCTGAGACCAGTGCACCAGACACTGTCTTATGGATGCTTCTATGCTATATCACACCAAACTCTAACCTGAGGAAAGGAACGTGGTCTTTGCATGCATAAATGCGAAACACTGTGGCTTGACTTTCCAGAATTCAGGGGCATTTGTAATTCCTATGAAAGTCTACTGCAATTCAGCACCTCTGGGAACACAAGGGAGTGGAATGTCTCCCTTATGAGGAAAGGATGAGGGAGCTGGGTCTCTTTAGCTTGGAGGAGACTCTGAGCTCATTAATATTTATAAAGATGTGAGGGGCAAGTGTCAGGAGGACAGAGCCAGACTCTGCTCAGAGACACCCAATAACAGGACAAGGGGCAGTGGGTGCAAACTGGAGCACCAAAGGTTCCATGTGAACATGAATAAAAACTTTTTCACTGTGATGGTGACAGGACACTGGAACAGGCTGCCCAGAGAGGTTGTGGAGTCTCCTTGCCTGGAGACATTCAAAACCCACCTGGACACGCTCCTGTGTGACCTACTCTAGGTGACTCTGCTGTAGCAGGGAGGGTTGGACAAGATGATCTCTCAAGGTCCCTTTCAACTCCTAATGTTCTGTGATAAGGCCTTAACAGCTTTGAAGCAGTTATTATGTATCTAAACCACATACATGGACATAATAAAAGGATTGTTTCAGATAAAGTATGAATGCTGAGTGCCAGGGGCTTTTGTGAATTTCTCTATAGCATGTATGTGTCCACCATACAGCAAAAGTAAATTCCAATTTATAAACTGTATGTTCATTAGAACATGAAGAAACAGATCAAGTCAGGGACTTGCCAAATGAGTGTGGTGTCAGCCTTTATCTTTGTGCAAGGCCTGTCCAGTTTAGCTTAGGTGCTAGGTTAAAATGTGCATTGGTTACAGACTCTTGGTTACACTGAGCCACTAAAGAGCAAGCTAAAGCTTTTTGCTAAAGGATTACAGTAGCCACTCTGGACATTAACAGTGAATTTCCATATGACTATTAATCTCTGTCACAACACTGGGGTTATGTTAATTTTTTTGTCTTTCACAGAATTATGAAAATGCTCCATTTTATTTCCCAAAGCTTCAGGAACAACTTGCCTTTAGGAAAGAGTAATAGTTATGGCTGACTTAAGTCACCCATGCTTATAAGAAGAAAAATGAATGTTCAGAGACTTTGCCAAACAGACAAAGTATGGCCCTGTGGAGAGGTAAAGCTCAAACTGGAAGCAATAAGTACTTTTTTGGATGTCACTTTCTTCTCCATAGAAGGTCTCTTAGTTACCCACATGAGTCAGAGCTGCTGAATTATTGCCTATACCTCAGGGGAAGGCACAGTGGCNTGGTGTTTGGTTTTTTTTCTTTTTTTTTTTTTTTTTCCTTTTGATCATTAAAAAAGTTTAAACCTGCATAGCAATCATTTCAAAAATAATTATTTAATGTTCCATAATGAAACTGTACACGACCTAGTCTCGAGCGACAGAAGCCTGCCGGGCGGTTTGAGACAGTCCGGAGCAGCGCAGGCCTGGCGCTGGGCTGCCGCTGGCGGGGGTCGGCCGCTGGCGGGGGTCGGGCGCTTGCTGCGGGCAGCGCAGTCTGGCTCCGCGCACCGGCTGCGCGCAGGGCAGGGGGGCGGCTCGGGGGGGGGGCCCTCGGCAGCGCTCCTCAGAGTCGTTCGATGTCTCGATACTTCTTCCTCAGGATGGAGACCTGGTCTTTGAAGAGGACAGGGTCGAGCCTCATCTGCGAGTGGATCAGCGGCATATAGCCAAACCAGCTGGCGAAAGTGTTCATGCAGCTCTGCCGCTGGGCGAAGTGGTCGGGGTCGGCCCAGCGCGAGGCCCGGGAGGTCTGCGTGGAGAGGAGAGCAGGGATTAGACCTCGGTCCCTACACGGCAAAATGCTGGGAAAGGGCGGGCAGAGTGGCACGGCAGGCTTGAGAACACAGCTGAAATCTGCTCGGCGGGAGTTTCAGACCAGGAGCAGACACCCTGCCTGCAGCAGCAGCTGCCGGCGGCGAGCTGGCCAGCGCTGACTTTCAAAGCAGCAGGGCGGGCAGCGCGGTACGGCCACCTGAGCTCAGCATCAGCCAGCTGGAACTGCAGCATGCCTCTGAGCAGGCACCTCACAATCTGCCACCACGCTACTACCTCACCCCATCTCTTACTCTTGTTTTTTCTCAAGCTCTCAAGTCATTTGAGAGACAAACCGAGTCCCCCTAAACCACCAGGAAAGAGAAGGCGGCCATCGCTTTCCACCAGAGGTACACATCCAGGCACAGCCCAGCTGCTGCCTGTGGCCTTCAGACATCAGAGGAAAACACAGTGGCAAGTATTACAGTTTCTCAGGTCAAAAATGCACTCTTGCAGTCCAGATCTGCATAAATTTATACACGAATAATTCCAACCAGTTTATAACAGATCAGCAGAAGTCCCTGTGTGCTGGGCATCGCTCATACATGCAGATGTCCTGCCGGGAAAAGCAGGGTGCTCCCAGGAACCTCACTGGCTGAGACCAGTGCACCAGACACTGTCTTATGGATGCTTCTATGCTATATCACACCAAACTCTAACCTGAGGAAAGGAACGTGGTCTTTGCATGCATAAATGCGAAACACTGTGGCTTGACTTTCCAGAATTCAGGGGCATTTGTAATTCCTATGAAAGTCTACTGCAATTCAGCACCTCTGGGAACACAAGGGAGGGGAATGGCTCCCTTATGAGGAAAGGATGAGGGAGCTGGGTCTCTTTAGCTTGGAGGAGACTCTGAGCTCATTAATATTTATAAAGATGTGAGGGGCAAGTGTCAGGAGGACAGAGCCAGACTCTGCTCAGAGACACCCAATAACAGGACAAGGGGCAGTGGGTGCAAACTGGAGCACCAAAGGTTCCATGTGAACATGAATAAAAACTTTTTCACTGTGATGGTGACAGGACACTGGAACAGGCTGCCCAGAGAGGTTGTGGAGTCTCCTTGCCTGGAGACATTCAAAACCCACCTGGACACGCTCCTGTGTGACCTACTCTAGGTGACTCTGCTGTAGCAGGGAGGGTTGGACAAGATGATCTCTCAAGGTCCCTTTCAACTCCTAATGTTCTGTGATAAGGCCTTAACAGCTTTGAAGCAGTTATTATGTATCTAAACCACATACATGGACATAATAAAAGGATTGTTTCAGATAAAGTATGAATGCTGAGTGCCAGGGGCTTTTGTGAATTTCTCTATAGCATGTATGTGTCCACCATACAGCAAAAGTAAATTCCAATTTATAAACTGTATGTTCATTAGAACATGAAGAAACAGATCAAGTCAGGGACTTGCCAAATGAGTGTGGTGTCAGCCTTTATCTTTGTGCAAGGCCTGTCCAGTTTAGCTTAGGTGCTAGGTTAAAATGTGCATTGGTTACAGACTTTTGGTTACACTGAGCCACTAAAGAGCAAGTTAAAGCTTTTTGCTAAAGGATTACAGTAGCCACTCTGGACATTAACAGTGAATTTCCATATGACTATTAATCTCTGTCACAACACTGGGGTTATGTTAATTTTTTTGTCTTTCACAGAATTATGAAAATGCTCCATTTTATTTCCCAAAGCTTCAGGAACAACTTGCCTTTAGGAAAGAGTAATAGTTATGGCTGACTTAAGTCACCCATGCTTATAAGAAGAAAAATGAATGTTCAGAGACTTTGCCAAACAGACAAAGTATGGCCCTGTGGAGAGGTAAAGCTCAAACTGGAAGCAATAAGTACTTTTTTGGATGTCACTTTCTTCTCCATAGAAGGTCTCTTAGTTACCCACATGAGTCAGAGCTGCTGAATTATTGCCTATACCTCAGGGGAAGGCACAGTGGCATACAGATAAGGGATTGTACACATTGGTGTAGCCACTCACCAGTAAAAGATCAAAGTAATGCTAACAGAAGAAAATGTGAGGGGGAAATGGAGGGGACCCCTCCTTTCTCCTGCCTCTGTAATGGTGGTACTGTTTGTAGTGCTGATTTCACTTGGCAGCACAGACTGGAGGGTTGTTCAGCACCTGCAGGTCTTGTGCTATTCCTTCCATTGCTTGTTCACACAGGTCAGGAGGAAAAGTGCCTCCCAATTACCATGCATCCCTATTACTAGAAGGTAGATCCATTTCTGCAGTGAGACAGTGCTTATCCAGTAGCTGGGAGAGGCTCTAAAGCAAGTATTTCATGGCTGCTAATGAGTGATGGTGTCATCATGGGACAAAATGTCCCTCATGGGAAAAAACCCATTATGACAATTACAAATTGCCTCTGTTGTGACCGTGTGATGCCAGTGCTTGGATCACATTACATACTTTAAAATAGCACAGGGATGGTCTGGTACATTATACTCATTCATAATAACTGAAAATGGAAAACTTCTCTGGAATTTACTTCTGCTTCTAGCATTCCATGACTAGAGCTTAGGCCTAGAGTATTTAATTAGAAAACTGGAGTTTAACTGAAATTTAGTCACCACAATCATCAGTTATGGGAGTTAGGGGTCACCATGAATAATGCTGTGTGAGATAACTATGAAGAGATACTGTCATGTACAGTAGATATTTGCCACTTCTCCTTTTGTATTCCCCTTTATTATAATAAACATATCTAATGTCTAAAGTCTAAATTCTGCTAAATTAAAACTGGAAAAAAATTAGAACTGTATCACTCTGTAAGCCTAATCTAGGAGTCAAAGACTCATATTAAAACATACTCTGGATACATTACCTGTCCCATCATGGTCTCCTTATATTGTTTTTTCTGTGTTACTTTGATTGGAGGCAATTTTGTCACGGCTGACACCAAAAAATTCATCAGAATGTCCTCACAATTGGCCAGTTGGTCCACCATATTTTTTAGGCTGGCAGGCAGGTAATGTGTGTACAGGTAGTGATAATATCTGGAAACCAAGAGCAACATTATTAACAAAAGTCTCTGGGCTTTCAGGGATTACAAACTCCAGGCAATTTCTCTTTCAGCTGAGAGACACACTTTGTACTCAACTTCCTCTCTTCTGTCTTACCTTCCAACAAGAATAAAGAACAAATCAGAAGCCTACCAACACAGTACTTAGTGTTAATAGAGAAACAAACTATATGCCTTCTTTGTAACTGGGTTGAAAGATATGCAGACCTGAGTATCAAGATAATGGAGAGGTAGGAAAAAGAGCACTATGTTCCTATAATGTGATAGACAATGCTGAGCAATTCATCCTCCACCTCTTCTTTCAAATCTGTTCATCTGGAAAGAACTCCATTAAACTGGCCCTCTGTCACCCTTGTTGAAATGATTCTCTTTTGGGCCTGGATCATCACCTAGGGCCTGTCTTCTTTGTGAGGATGTGGATTAGATAATCTAATGTTTGCTTGCTTACTTCTGAAATCTAGCAAAGTTTTTGGTCTGCTAAAATTCTAAGCAACAGAAGTTCAGTTTTTCTCCCTGCAATATGCTGTGATGCGTCCACTGTGCCACAATTCTAGAGTAGCCAGGAGACTTTGCAGTCTGTAGCTGTCAGCCAACACACACCCAGAGCTGGTCTGGAAGTAGCCTCCTTTCTGCTATGCTACAGGCCATTCAGTGGAGCAGTTTAATGAATTCGGGAACCCTTTGAAGTGTGCAATTCCTGATGTTAAAAAGAGCAGTCCAACTGCCTCAAAATGCAAGTGACTTCAAAGAGACCCAACGAGCGCAATAATGGTTACCAGATCCCCAGAGCTAAACAAAGAACTTAAATTATTACCCCATAAAAAGTAGACCCATTTATTATCTTCCCATTTTTACCCCTCCCCGGAAGAATGTTCTTCACGCACATCCTCCTCTGCCCCTCCATCACTATTTTGTTTCATACAGAAAGATGACAGCAGATGTTTGGGGTTCTTACTTGTGGTAAATAGCAGCTCCTGTCAATACCATGGAATAGTCATTAGTCCATTTGGAGGTATACCCCCACCTCTCCTTAGTGTTGTCCCAGAAGTGACTGCGAGCAGGGTAGCCTACAATCCTCTCTGGAAAACTCTGCCAAACTGTAAAGGCAAAATCCACCTGCAGAGAAAGGGACAGGCCAAGTGAATACCCAAACCGCTCCCAAAAAGGTCAACAAAACAAAATACTACCTTGCCACTAATTTCAAATTCCAACTCTTGGAACTGTTGCAAAACACTAATTCCATGTATTCATCACTAAATTAAACTGACTGCTTGACATTTTACCCTATAATTATGTACATTTTAATGGTTCCTGTTAAAGGGAGTCTAAAGCATCACGGTATTACATTAACATTTTCAAGCTTGCCCTTTTACATATCAAATGTTTTCAAGTTACAGAAAGAATGGGTATAGGTGCATGTATTTATACTTAGATGCAATACAGAGTGGTAATAGTTATGTGGCAAGCTGAACCTTTTACCATTTGCACACCTTTGTGCACCTCACCTACCGTTTCAGTACTGTCAACACAAAGCTTGGAAAATCAGGAGCCAAACATCTTAAATTACGAGGGTGGCTAAGTGAGATTAAAACAGACAATCAATTTATATTATCATTTATCAATCAATTTATATTACCATATATATTTTCTGCTTTGAGCTTTTGAAGAGCATGTAGGTCATACTTTTAAGATTATCTATATGACCAAGAGAATTAAACATATAGCTTACCAAAGAGGAAGCTAATGGTCCCCTGTAGTTAAATGGCTTTAGGAGCCATTTACATATGGTTTATGTACTTTAAGAAAAATGCTGGGTACTGTATGAGCCACCAGAAGATTTCAAATGCTGATGATAGAGAGGTTTTAAAAAATTTATTGTATTGTTTGGCTGTAGCTATTTTATTAACTCATATCTCTGAGAACTGAAAATGCGACAGGTCATTGATATCCCAGGATCCCACCACATAAATTTGGGTGATAGCAGGAAAGGGATGACTGGAGTAGACTGCAGAAAGCTTGTCAGCACTAGATTTGAAAGGAGTTTGGTGAAAACACATATGGAATGATTTTTATCACTGTGGAGTTGGTTGGCAGTCCCTCCACTTCAAGTCAGATTTTGGAGCTCAAGCTAGACCAAAATTTTCAAGAGCTAAAGACAGCTCTAATTGTCCCAGTCAAACCCAAGCAAACAAGGGCTTTGTTTCTGCACTGCACTGCCAAGTTTCCTCCAGTACCAGAGGGACCTAAAACTCTGCTCATAAATGCTGGAAAAACCTTCCATGAGCCCAGCCAAAGTCAAGGGTGTAGAGGTTAGATAAAGAATAGCAGCTCTCAGAACAGCCACATTTTGTGTGATTACTGTCAGGCTTCTCACATTTACAAGTGCTTTTGTGAAACAGAGGAGTAACACATGGACTGGATGGAACACAAAGTTAGGGACTGGTTATTTTCTTTCAAGTTGTTTCAAGAAATTTGAGGCCAGCTAAAAAGACAATGCGCACAAACCAGTTACTGTTGTGATAGTTCTGATCTCATCCAAATCAATACCACATGAAAAAAGTAAAGGGTTTTGTTTTTTCCCCTGTAAAGGCCTTTCCCATAAAACGTGGCATCTGTTTTCTTTAGAGAAGTCTGAGCATCTCAAATAAATAATGAAGCAGCTCCAGTCAGTGCCCTCTCACTTGTGCTTTCAAGTATCTGTCCTTGTACCAGGGAAATGCACTAAAGCAACCACCCTAAGAGAAAACTCCTTTTATTAACAGAACCCAAACAACAGCCCTCATCCTGTATCATCTCCAGCAGCATTGTTACTCAGCTGACCAGCAGGAAAAGCCAAGCAGGCTGCCAGTCTCTGAAGACCCTGCATCACTTCTGACCTGTGCTGATTTCTCATTGCTCCCCAGGCAAACATCGCTCCGTGCATGTGAAACAGCTTCTCTCACACCAGCAGTTACAGATCCTTCTGCTGTGGATGGAAACCTTTACTATGGACAGAGCAGAGGATGCTCCTGGTGTGACTGCCTCTCAGCAGGAAAGCAACCATGTCTGATCATGTTTCTAAATTGCTTTCTCTGGGCCCTGAAGCTTTGCTGCCATGACCACCCACGAGCAGCTAGTTTCAAGGGAGGTTTCACACCACCCATTTCATGTCAGTGTTTCAACAAACTGTTCCTCTGCATAAGCCATACAACGGGGAAAGTGAAGCAACAGAAAGACTCTCAGTTCTTTACAGAGAGCCACCAAAGATTGCTGTTGATCCTGGCACCCTGGCAGGGTCATGTCAAAGCTGCAAGATGGGTGCTAGCAAGAGATAGCCAATTGGTTCCATCTGCATCACAGTGGCCATGGGGCTCATAGAGCCAATGGAAAGGGAGAAGGCACAAAGAACTGTGTGTGTCATCGCACACAACAACAAATATCTGTAAAGTACAGTCAAGCCAGATGAGAAGCACTATTCATTTCATATGCATTCCAGAAGCCTGAATGACCCCAAAGTTTGGATGATCACTAAATACCAGTCAAAAAACCCCAACCCTCCAAATTCTCACGTAATTCACAGGCTGGACTGCTGTAAATACCACCTCAGTGCAATGAATTTCCTGAGAGGTCTTACCACGGGCCTCTGGGCAGCTGTGCCAGGACCCTTCATCCTGAGCAACAACCTACTTAGTGGGAACTCCAGGCCTAGAATAAATGCCTTTTACTGGTTTGGGTTTTCCTTTTTTTTTCCATGCAAGGCTTTGTACATGAGTGCTTTGGGAAGAGCCATATTCTTCCTTACCTGGCTGAAATTACTAAGGTGCAATCTTGGAATATTGGTACCAACTAGGTTCAACGCCAACTACTTCCAGTTGTGCAGCAGAAGAGTGCTACTATGCTCATACTGGAGCAGTCTAACCCAGCTCAAGGAACCCATACTGGGGAGAAATAGCAGTTGCAATCTCATCCATTTTGAACAAATTCAGTGACATCTTAGGGCATACAGCAGTGACTAATGTTAGGTATTTCATCACTGACATAAAAGCAATGGTAGCATCATCGAACTATTTCCACCACCACTGACAAAAAGAGTGTTTTTAATAAAGGTGAAGAGGGGAGAAGGGAATGGACATGAACATGGGGGGAAACAAAGGGCAACCAAAAGAAAATCGAGTTTTCAAGCTATTCCCTGGCCATCATTAATAATGTATTTCCCAAATATTGCACTCTATATAAACTGTCATTGCTTTCCCCTGTGGTTCTCAGGAAGAGGTTCCAGAAATCAATACTCATCCCAGTTGTAAAAATTAGGTTTCTACAGTATTTTTCTTTTCTTGGCGCTATCTTGCTCTTGGCACAAACACTCCCAACACCTAAACTAGCAAAGTTCTCCAATTTTATGGGGAATACAATGGTGTAAGAGCATTCCTCAATGAAATCCTACATTAGGGTGGCAACAGTGTGGTTTGGAGTGACAGCAGTCCCCTGCTTCAGTCCCCTTCCTTCCCCACCTACACCCTGCTGACAACATAGGGGGAAAAAAAGGCTTCTCCAATCGGAATAGTGAGAGCAGAGTATTACAGCTGACTGCTCTTGGCTGCCTGCACCCGACAGCAGCTATGTTACAAAAATAATGAAGAACAGAAGAACCATATGCTAATGATGAGCCAATTAACCAGGGCAAAAAGCTCCTCTGATGTCAGGCAGTGGCAGGGTTGCTGAAACAAGTGCAACAGGTTGGATGTGAGGAAATCTTACAACGTTTGCTCACTAGCAAAGCCAAGAGAAGAGCCTGTCTGCTGTGCTCCCAAGACAAGAGCCCCTTACCTCAGTGGTTGAAAGCACGGTGTCCTCATCCAGGCTTAGCACTGCGTCTGTCACTATGTTGTCGTAGGGTAGGAAGCGACTGCTCATAACCTGTGGGTATCCAAGGCAGGAAGGGGAGGGAACCAAAAAATCACTTGAAGGACTCATTCAAAGAGAAACACTCCATTTTATTCCTTACTCTTACATTCTCTTGTCTGAGGCACATGGCATAGCTCTGTCAGACGGAAAGGAAACTTCAACCCAGGAGTGAAAGGCTATCATTTTTATCACCCCAGCAGCCAATCTACATCTTCTGTCTCAGGAGTAATTTCTGGGTAGACTTCCCTGTTTGGAGCAGGCTGCTTTCCTTTTGTAACAAACTGCAGTGGTTCATACTGACAATCAGGCCTACCAGCAGCTTCCTTAGGGAGGATGTTTTACCTTCTAGCTAGCACTGTCCCTCTGCTTTTCTATGGGATGTGAGGATCAAAGATAATGAATGCTGAGAAGGACTTTGCAACACACATAGGGTTACACAGCTGGGAAGCCAAGCAGTCCAGCTTGTGTGTGAAGGATGTTTTGCTACAAAGACAACTCCCCTGTAAGTGGTACAACTCCATCTCTCTTTATTGCTGTTGTATCCACAGGGAGCTGCTGCCAAATGACGCAACACTTTCCACCAGAAAAGGAGAATGTGCTAAAGAACTTGGGTACCAGTTGAGCTTCACCTGCATCATGAATTACATTAGCATTATAGCTAATGTAGCATTTTAAAGTCACTTTCTTAAGTGACATATATGAAATGTATAGCTAGAATAAGCTTTTAAGAACTGTGGCAAGACAGTTCTCAAAGTAATAGGAAAGAGGGATGAAAAAGATGACAGCAAGAAAAGAGGATCCACGTGCTTTCTTTAACAGGCTAATTAGCACCTTTTGAGAACTGATGAATAGTAACAAGGACACAACACTGTTTCTTTCCCTCATATAGCCTGGATAGTTAGCAGACTTCTTTTCCAATTTACTATGCCAAGAAAACACTATAAAAACCAGGTCTAGTAGGAGATCACTGACTGTATGGAAACAGGGACACAGAGAACTTTTACTTGTCCCTCATAATGGATGTAGTCAGTTCTGCATCCCCTGCAATCTGTTTGGCAGCAAAACGTTGGAATCTATGCCTCTATTCAGGGAAAACTGGGCCTCCATAATCAGGATATTCATGGTGGCTGTCTGGAGAGCATCCCTTCATCACTGTGGTGGCCTTGGTCTGGGGAGGCAGTGGCTGTGAGGAAGAGGTGATTTGTCATTGGTTTACGGTTTTGCTTTGCTTTCACTATGGCAAATCAGAGCAAGCAGGCAGTGGAAGACCTGTGTTCACATCCAGGTTCTTTTACAGACTGTGTAAAGTGTCAGATAGTACAACAGTCTGGACTAGCCATGTATTTGTTTCTGTAGTTAAAGCTCCCTTTTGTAAAATGGGTGTGATAAAATATCTTGATTTCAGGAGGAAAAGTGAAGGTTAGGTAGAGGCAGACCTTTGTAACCACCTGCACAGACTAACCATGCCTGCCAGTACACTTCAGTTAAGTCTGAAGATGAAAAGCAGTTCCTTTGTGCAACCTTTGAATTGCACTGCTCGGGCTCTGCAAGCTTTGTCCAAACAAACAGCTTTTCCACAGAAGAAGCCATTTGGCATGTGTTGGGATATTAGAGGGAAGAGACTGTCCACTATAAACACACTTTTGTGTACTCAGGAGACTCATTTGTAATGTAAACATCGCCTGGGGCCAATTTCTACAAACACTGCAGAACTGGTCAGAGGTTTTCTCCTCTATCTCACCTCCGCAAGTTTTCCAGAAAGAAAGAAAAAAAAAAAAACCCACAATATTCCAAAGGCTCAGTAATCACTACAACCTTTCTTGGCCCTGGGGCAACTCTCCTGACACTGTTTACATGGCTAGCTAAGGCCACAGTCATTAGCTGCCAACCTCGCAGAGCTCTCATTTTCCTCTTGTTAAGGTGACTGGGGGAAAAGACCAAAGACAGGACTATAAATTCAAAATAGGATCACACAGCCAAACCAACCAAAAGTTCTCTTTACAAATACAGAGCTCAAGAGCCAGCTGACAGAGGAGATTGCAGAGGGAGCCAACCCAAATCTGTCTCAGTTAAGAGTATGGAGTCAAGAAGTCTTTCTTTTCTCAGGCCTGCATTTCGAAAGGAGTTGTCTGCTTCAGCGGACACCAAACACCAAACCACTCTTTTCTCATCTGGGCAGTGTCTGTTTCAGCTTTGTGGAAGTGTGAACAAAGAAGTCTGCTGCACAGCAAAAGATGACATGACATGGTGGCTCTGTTCCCAGGCAAGTGTCCCTTGGCCCTTTTTTTTTTTTTCTTTTAATTTTTGTGGTAGGATCCCATTGCTGGCAGCAGGAGCTTACAAGGCATTTTTCAAAGGCAAGTTAAGACCATTCATTCTCCTATCTTCCAACCTTACCATTCTATGATTCTCTCTTCCTAGCTTTTCAGTCCACAACTGANGCGTGGAGTCTCTTGCATGAAACGCAAATCTGTGACCAAGTTGGTACAAAAGGCGAAGGAATAGAAAGGAGTTGTCATNACACCAAACCACTCTTTTCTCATCTGGGCAGTGTCTGTTTCAGCTTTGTGGAAGTGTGAACAAAGAAGTCTGCTGCACAGCAAAAGATGACATGACATGGTGGCTCTGTTCCCAGGCAAGTGTCCCTTGGCCCTTTTTTTTTTTTTCTTTTAATTTTTGTGGTAGGATCCCATTGCTGGCAGCAGGAGCTTACAAGGCATTTTTCAAAGGCAAGTTAAGACCATTCATTCTCCTATCTTCCAACCTTACCATTCTATGATTCTCTCTTCCTCGCTTTTGAGTCCACAACTGACCCACAAGTCTGGCACCTGACTGCTCCGGCCCAATGAATTCAGACACATTGCTACTTTCATGCATATGCCTCTGCACGTGAGGCAGAAACCTCCAAAGATGGGAGTCACCAATATCTATTCTTAGGGCCACTTTTCAAAACCAGGTCCCACCTGTGAATCTTGGACTCATGGCATTAAGTGCCATGCTGATCACAGAATCATAGAANGCTGTGGGAACTACAAAGCTTTCATCAAAGAAGCTGGTAAAATAAATTCTGGTCCTGCTGGAGAAGAGATGCAATCTTTTACCATATTGTCCTCCACCTACCTTACTCTCTCCTTCAATGACTATGACAGGCACAGAAGTGGCAGGCCAGCGGTGTTTGGCTGGGAGGGGTTTATCGCAATTCCATAAAACAATAATCTGAAAGAGAATATTGGACCATGATCAGAGACCTTTGTGGCAATGCACTCCCAAACCTAAGGCCTCAGATCTCCAGACAGAAACGTTAAATTCAGGTTAAATTCAAAATCAACAACCGTGATACAAATCTGTATAAAAATAACACTTCCTACAGTAATCTCACCCATCCTGACTATTTACAATATATATCCTCTCAGGCAAACATAGGCTGGACAGGAATTCAGGAAGTGTCTCTCTCAGTCAGGTCATACGGATGTCACCAATTTACTTTGGCTCTCACTAAAGGCTAAACCATTTCTGGCAGTCCAGTGGAAGAGGGTGCTCCTATTGAACTCCCCAGGGTCTCTTCCAGAGAAGCCAAAATCCAGGCATTGCCAAAACTAAAGGCACAGCAAGAGGAAGGAATATCACATAGGGGCTCTTGAGGCACAGACATTCTTTTGCAGTTTGCAGCGCACACAATTCTGATGTTTGAAATGCAGTTGTTATTTTACCTGCCTCATGAAACAAAGGGGTTTAATTACTGTGTCTATTCCACTCCCACTATACTCAGAATTTTTGTTTCCCATGCATGCAGGAAACAAATAATAGAAATCTCAGAGAAAAGAAACATCAAAATTTAAACAGGAGGTGTAAACAGGAGTGAGAAGATCTGAAATCAGTAAGTTCCTCGCTCCTGGAATAGTTCTGCCTCAATTATGACCAACAGTCAAACAGCACTGCTTACCTGTGCACAGTACTGGGACTTGGCTACAGCAACCAGGAGTTTGAGCACAGGTTGAGACTGGGAAACCAGGGGAGTTACTGCATGGATAACGGCAGTGAATGTGGAAAGAGGCTTCAGACCTGAAGTGAAGAAACCAGTGCTCAGTAAAGACAAAATCGCTACTGTTAGTACAGATTAAAGGGCTCTGGAGATGGAAAAACAGTCTGCATTTAATGCAAACCTTGCCATGTTGTTTTAGGCCCTCTCCTTTCCTCTCAGACAGGAGGATACCAGATGCTTCAGAGGAGATCACAGTTCCCTCTAACTCCCACACCCTCTAAAGTCCCTGACTCCAACACGGTTAGGGCCTTTTCTTACTGACTATTTGCACAGATGTCCTGTGAGCTCTTTCTTCCATCCAGTTCATTCCACAGATAACACTGATATCTAGTTTGTTCTATCAGATGTCTTTCTTGACACAGGCTCTGTTTTGCTGCCTGGCTATGAATGCTCAATGTTTTCTGTAAATTACCTACACAACTTCCAGAAGCCTGTTCAGTTTCCTCAGTTCCATTACACTGCCAGACTTTTTTTTTTCCTCTTTCTGGGTCAATCCTCATCCACATGCATCTTCAATTACCTCCTGAGCTGAGATAATTCTGCTTGCATCCTTGCCTTCCATTCTGGTATTTTCGTCTTGCTATGATTTCCTTTTCTGGCTGAAATAACAGATCCTTCTGACATCTACCCTTCATTACTGCTCTCAAGCTCATCTAAATTCATCTATGTGGGGTCATAGTCATTTTTCATCAAAATCTCCACAGAAACCTTTTTTTCCCTTTTTGACATGGTAACCGTGAATTTTTAGCAGGTAAGCTGTACAGATCCACACAAGTGGGATGGCACAGGCTGAGCCAAAAGTAGCAGCAGTCTGGTAAGCAGGATCACCAGCCTGCAGGCACACTCCCCTGCAAAACTCATAATTTAAGCTCTGCTTTAGGAAGAAGCCATGAACCTAAGTTCTATTTATTTCTTCTAGAGGGATCCATATGAAGACACAGTACAGACAATAAATCCATACCAACTCTGCACTCCAATAACAAGTGTCATGTGTAAATTACCCCTTTTCCAATTTGCCAAGCACAAATAAACAAAGCAAGCAAAAAGCTATTCCTCTTATGTCCCCTCAGGTCATGAATGGGTCAGCAACTCGGGCATTAATTACTGGCAACTGAGAAGTATGAAGGGACACATTGCTTCTTAAAACAATGTAGAGGCACATGATGCATGTTGATGAGTCAGACATTCCAGTGGACAGTGGAAGATTGAGGCAGGACAAACGAAAGGCATCCTTAACTAGAAATGAATGGGAAGCTGCTTGGCACATGCTCCTCAAAGACCAAATTCCAGATTTTCCCTAGGACTTCCAAATAACACTACAGATTGTAGCAAGGATTCACTCACCGAGATTAGCATAGTAGTAAGGAAAATCTCCCAGATATGAGGAATACTGTGGCAGTACAAATAACCCTCCAGGATGTTTGTTCCATATTAAGCTGTTACGTGATATGTGCTTAAATATTCTGTCCTGAATAATCTGCAAAACAAGAGAGGCAGTGATTTTTAAATAGACTGTAATAGCCACCAGAAGAAGGCTTCAGGGACCGCATCTGACTGAAATCATCACCCGTTTTGCAAATAGCTGAGGCACACAAATTACTAGACATTCTTCCTCTTAAAATGTCACAGAACCTGCACACTGTGACACCTCCTCAGCAGCTCAGGCTTTCTGCAGTAGGTTTCAGAACACCTCATTAGTCTCTCTGGACACGGGGACCTTGCAATTCATTGTGGTTTGTATTTCAAGTTAAATATTTTGCCTATTAGAGTACCTTAGCAGTTGTAAGCCCGATTAGTTCATTGTCAGTTTTAGTACCCAGAACTCACAGAAGATAATTATTTGAGGATGGCATTACATAGCTAGGTATTATTTTGAGATAATTAGAGCATTCAGAAGCACAAAGACTTTCAGCAAATCGGGCTGCACTAATTATTCATTTTTGCTTAATTATAATGGGATATTAGCATTCCGATACATCACCGATCCCACGTCTCAGTTCCTTGTTGGATGAAACAGAAAAAAATCTTTTAACAATTACTGTCAGTCTCTGTAGAGGGTCATAAGCACAGATTCCTAGATTTTTAAGGCCAGAATAGATTGCTAGGTCACCTACTTTATCATCTAGAATAGCATGATCCACAGAAAAGATCCAAGTCTGTACAATCAATAGGTATTTATAAAAACTAATGACAGTTATTGCACATCAGATGCCTGCATGCGGGAACCAGAATGGTTCTTATACTGATGAGAGCTTGTTCAAACTTCCTGCTAAGGTGCAACAAGATGGGAAGCTCTAGCTGGACACGTTCTTCAATTAAGATGCAACTTTTGAATTGCTGACCACTATTGGGCCACATGTCCTTACAGATTTGCCTTCTCTCAGAGCGTCAGAGGTTGGCAGGTCTGCAGATGGGACACTGAAAAGGGTGAGAGGGTGGTGAAGAAAGAATTCCCACTAAGTTTTCTGCCTTTTGCAGCTCATCTTCTGCGATCTCATAAGGAGATTTCACCTGTCAGTTTATGCACTGCACAGGGCTCAAGGGCCAAGAACACATTGCTTCTCCTAACCCAACATCTGTGGCCTTAACATAGGTGTACCTGGGAATGTGGGATAAATCTGATCCCTCATCATTCATTCTAGCCTTCAAATTTATGGAACTAAAGAATATATATACACATAGCATAGGAAAACAAAAAGCAAGCAAAAAGACCCCATACAAGCTGAACAAAAGCAGCTGTAGGAGTCTAAACAAACTAAAATAACCATAAGCAGTTGAGTTCAGGGGTATTTGGTTAATACAGAACTGGAATAAGTGTTGCTACAAGCAGTAGTTTTCCTGGAGTTTTTGATTGCCATGACAAAAAAAAACCTATTAAAACATTAGTTACACTGTAGTAGACAATCCACTGATGGTGGTAACACACACACAGAGCTAAACTGGGGCAAATGTTAGGTGTTTGTGTGCTTGTCTGAATGATGCCTACAGCCACTTCTCACAGCTACTACACAGTAATTCAGCCATGAGTAAGTTAATTCTTTTGGTCTTGGAATAACAGATTTAGGACCGTATCCTATCACTGATGGGACTGCATGTGAGGTTTTCTGTTTGGAAAGTTAGGTTCAGTATTATCAGGTCCTCCTGCATTGTAGTGGAGAGAGGGGGAAAAACGAGGGGATGACTGCTGTTTCTCCATCTGCAAGTTATGCCACTGACCAAAGACAGAGCCTAGAAAGTCTGTCTTTTTGAGACTTTACCACATAGCCTAAATATTCCAGCTCCTTCCTCCTGCTTCCCCAGAACTGGGGCATGATCAGATAATGAGAAGTCTGTGAATTTACATGGTCAGGAGGTTTTCACAGACGGTGGAGTTTTCCACCACGCTGGTAGCCAACACATGGCTCACGCTCAGCACCACCTCAGCGCACCCAGCGCAGGCGCAGCTCTAACGCGGAGCAGGTTCCCGGTGCCACGCAGCTCATGCAGCCTTTGCTGCACGTCAGGCACACGAATCTCACCAGCGTGGTTCCACACCAGGCTGAGGGGCTGGCCTCAGTGATTTATCAGAGTTAACAAATGGAGGATTAATTTATTATGCTCTTGGTCTACATAAGACACATAGCTGGCTGTCACAAAGAGAGAAGAGACAACTTGGCAGAAAGAACAGAAAAGTATTTAAAAAAGATAACATGGAGGACCAATTGATTAGAATGCAGTGTGTGCAGTATTGCACATATTGCAGAGACAGCAGCTACATGGCTCTCCAATGATAAGGCATGACAGGAAGTTTAATAAGGGAAGAAAGGGGTTAGGATCTCTAGTGATACCTCCCTTTTCTTTTTGGATTCATTAATAGTCCACTATTTATGCCTTCCTCATCTTCAAAACCTTCACATATGGCCTTATCTCAATATGCCCCAGCTAAAGATCAAACATGTCTGTACATCGTGCTGTCCTTCTTCCCTCCTCTTCCCCAAATGGAGAACTGCCACACAGGGATTTAGAGATATTTGGGGGTTGCTTGCAGAGAAAACCAAGCTGGAAACGTGCAGATAAACTGGAGCATGTGCCTGGATGGTGTTTGCAGCAGTCCACTGCTGTGCTGCCAGCATACCCATTTACCAGCCTGCAGTAGATGTGAACATCATTTCCTAACCCACACCATGTCCATGGCCCTGGATAGTTTCTCTGTGCCTGCAATACGGGGTTGCTGGCCACATGATTCAAATCCCTGATTTTAGGATATCAGCTGTTTGGCTTAGGCTACCTAAAGCTGTGGGAAGATTAAGGACCTTAAAATGTGACTTAATGTTTTCAGAAGTGCCCTGGATAAAGGGCAGAGGAGAATTGTAACGTCCTTGCAGACATCTGAGTTAATGAAGACTTTTTCTGTACTGATATCCTCACATGTAGACAGGTACCAGCACTCCAGTTAGCAGGCAAGTGATTATTCTGATGATATCTAGCATCATCAGAGCACTCTGACACAACAGTGCTACACCTGCAGATGGATAACATCTAGCATAAAAAAATTAAAATTAATCCTGCATGAAATTTACTTCAGCATCAGAATTTAGGAGACTCTCAAAGTCACTCTCAGCTCCTGTATTCCTTCATGAAAGGAAGTTAACTCAGGCAGGACTTCACAAAGGCAAGTTGAAATTAGTATCTGTTCTGAATAGAATAGAATAGAATAGAATAGAATAGAATAGAATAGAATAGAATAGAATAGAATAGAATAGAATAGAAAATGTTCTGGGAGTCCTGAATGAAAAAAACAAAACAACCCTTAAGCCAAAGCCACCCTCATAAACAAATGAAAAAACCCAGAACATATCTTCAACACCAGGCATGCATGACAAAGTTTCATTAAATTAAACCTTCCAGGAAGATTTTTGTTTTCGCTTTATTCTCCCCCACTCCAAGCAGAAACTCTAGCCTGCTGGTTGCCCAGCTGCTTCAGCTTTATCATGGTTTTTACTGTCCCCTGGGCACCTGCAGCCACATGGACCAAGATGTTCCAGGAAAGGGCTAAGAACACCAAGGCCGCAGAAGCTGCAGGTTATGTCCCCTTGAGACCAGCCCCAGCACAGGCAGGAGTGAGGCAGCAAGGAGAGCTGTGTGCCTCTCCTTTTAGCAGCTCCTAACGATAGCAGGGTGCATGCAGAGGATGCATGAGGCACCCTAGTAGTATGTCTGTAAGGGTAAATCAGACTGCAAGCACTGGCACATAGTCTTCCAGCTTTGTGAGTGTGACTCTGATGTGGGCTGTGATCATTACCTTATCAGTGCTTATGAGAAATGTAAGGATGCAGAGCAGTTCCCAACAGGCAGCACAGATGACATGCTCTTCTGAGGGCAAGGAGAGCATTGGGAGGACTAGCTACTCCAGAGGCCCTGAAAACACTCTCTGGCTGTTTTTTTTCACTGGCACTGAAAAACCTGAGGGATTGTCTTGCAGCAGCTGGAGGTAGATCAGCCATGGGCAGCCTGAACGGCAGGCAGCAGCAGTCGTTTGCAGTTTTCAGGGCAAAACAGGCACAGTGGGAATGTGAAGCTTTACAACTTTGCACAAAGAAGGATGCAACTGCAGAAGCATTAGCATAAAATGAATGCATTTGCACCTACAAAGTGAGCCACTTTCAGTCCTAAAAGTGTGTCAAAAATTCATGTGCAAAACTGTGAAACAATTAGATGAGAAACCTGCTTTTGAAATTGTAGCCTGAGCCCCACTTCTAAAGAGCCTTTCATCTCCCCTCTGCCTCTGAATTCAGAAAGGATTCTCTCCACATGTGAGATCATCTGTCTCCCTGTTTAATAGCAATCTAATCATGATTATTTATTAATATTTTACAAGGATAATCAGGCCTTTCCCTTATCCTGTGTATGAAGATCAGACAGTGATTTACAAGCCTCCCTTCTTCCTAGAGCCAGAGCAATAGCCCCATCACAAGGCAGCAAAATGTTAAGGAATGGTCAGGGAGGAGCTCTACAGTAATATTTTTTCCAAAGTGAATTCCAGAAAGGTCTCCTAAAGAAACACACTCACTGCTAATGACAAGGTGACAATCTTTCCATGTGCGGAGCAGCTCTCATTCTTCACTGTGCCAAGTTTTCTAATGTGAGTTCCAATAATAAGGGAAGTATTTCCTTGAGGGAGAAAACTTAGGAAGATGCCAAGTGTCTTTCCCAGTGACCAACTGTGTGTCAGGAAAACCAAAGTCCAATGCCAGCTGCGGTCAGAAGCAGCTGGACAACCACAGAAACCTCCCTGCTCGGCAAGGTCCCAAACACTTTTTACTCACCTCTAGTGTAGTCAATACAATCTTCTCAACTGAAGAAAAATAAGCCTCCCACAAGAACTGTGTCTGCTGTCTAAGTGCTAGGATTTTATCCTGATGGATAGACCTGATTGTAGAAGGAATCTGTAATACAAGAGGTAATATAGTCAGAAGCCTCAGAAAACAACACACTCTCATCAAATTAATCTGCTACTGACAAGTCCTCTCCTCTATTAGCAAGCTGCACAGCTTCAGCGCTCCTGTCCGACAGAGATGCATGTGTCAACAGTTAAAGCCTTGATGGAAAAAGACACTACTCTTTATAGCCTCTAGTACTGAGTGTGTATATATATATATATATATATATTTTTTTTTTTTTTAAATATGCTTTATTTCAGTTTTCAGCTGCTCTGTGGTAACAAAAGCTGCCTCTCCCCAGCGGTCTGGCGTGGCACAGTAAGGAGTTCCTGATGCAAAAGGCTTTTCATGGACTACTATTTCAACAAACCAACACCTGGGAGTCTTAACAGTCCATCAATAAGCCCTGCTCTCAAAGTATGTTAAAGGGATCTGGAATTGCATTCACTGCAGCATGGCAACACTAAGCACCCCAAGGAAAAAACAGCAACATCTTAAGATACACTTTTGGGGAACCTGTGGATCAAACTACATTTTACTGGTTACTGTGGGTGGAAAGAGCAATGTCTCTCACAGCACCTGTTATTCACAAGGGAAAACACTGCTTCTCTTTTCCCCTTTCCAACAAATCAACACATTAATTCTCATAAAGGCTGCTTTAAAATAAATCCCAAACTGTCCTGCTGCGATGCTTTCCCGTTAAAAAATGTAGCTGTTCACTGGATCAGACTGGGAGGGCTTCACTCCTATGGCAACTCCCCATCTCTATGTCCTTCTTCCACACTGGAGGGAAACCAATGTTACATACTTGTTCTTCTTTACCTTAGGATGTTGACCAAGGCCTCCAGTACATCACTCTGCCACTGCAAACTGACATTTATCAAAGGAATTTATCTGCAATTTACTTCAATTACAAGGGCTACTCACTGTATCAGAAGGGCATCTAAGCTACATTGCTGATTTGTGTTCATTTTTGCTAGGAAGGAAGAGCAGTGCTTCTGTGCCTACTTTTTGTAATTACTAATTAGGACCCCTGTGTTCTCAGACACTCATCTGTTGCACTTTTCCCCCCTAGGTTGTCAATTTGAAAGCATGTATCTGAGCTCTGTGTTGCCTTTTTTGTACATCCCAGCTTATTCTGAAGTTACCTGCATCCCACCATATTCCCTCTGCCCTTTCCTGATCAGAACACACTTTGCTTATTCTTAAAATATTCTGGGGGGTGGCAGTAATCCTTATTTGCTTTCTGATGTTCCTCAATCAAATGTTTTCACACAAAACATTTTCCTGAAGAAAAATTGGGATTTAAAGAATTCATTTGTAAAAATTTCCAAACGAATTTGTAAACTCTTTACTGCATAATTTGCATTCATGTCTGGACACTGTGTCCAAAATGACCACAGCTCTACATGGTGTGGTCAGACAGGACAATCTACTCTCTATGCTCTTTGACTCTGAGACTTTCATCTTAGAGACACTGCTAACTGTAATACAGAATTTGAGCTTATGGGAGAGTTAGCACTATAGCAAGGTGAAACAGAAGAAAATGGTCAGACTTTTGAAGATGGTACTTTATGTTCCTTCACTATAGGTCCTCGAGCTTAAATATATGTCTTTCAGTAAAATATTCCTTGCAAAACTAGTTTGAAAGATAGATGCTAAAAATCTGTACTACTGCATGCCTTTCTAACTGGTCACATCACTATTTGTGACATGATGCAGTAAATAACTGCATCAGATTTCATCTTTTGGGGTGACTATTCTTTCTTTTCATTGCTTTTCCAATTAAGGTCCAATAAGTACAGGGATAATGAACATTACCTATACTGACTGTTCACAGATGCATATCAATCACACCCTGGATCATTATCAGCAGCAAACATCAGATCAAAGTCACTTCAGAGTGGTGCTATGGCATTTTTTTCTATAAACACTTCATTGCATTATATGCAACCTTGCGTGTGTGCACATGTAGGTGTGTGAGGAACAAATAAAATCAATACTCACTCCCAGGCACACAAAAAAAAAAAAGGAAAGGCTGCTCTGACTGTGAGGGTTACTGCAAGAAGTTACGATTTTACAGACCACACCATGCTTGTGAGTGCCTGCAACTGCAGTGCCAAGGTTCAAAAAAGCCTTAGTGCCTCCTCTGTTACAACAGCTGGAAAGAAAAATCAGAGCTCTTACCTTAACCGCATTTGCCTATTAGTTACTAATCTACTTGTCCAGAAAGACAGGTGGGAATAATATGAATGAATACTAATCTGTCAGGATTACATTGGGATTATTAGAATGAGATGACGTCTTGATAAAGGGTCACTTCAGTAAGAACTATGGCGAAGCAAAACCCTACCCTGCACAAACAAGCGCAGAAAGGCTGGATGAAGCCCTCGCGGTGCTATAACGAGGAGAATATGCAAATAAAAACATCCGAGCTCCTCTCAAACAGGAAATGAAAAACTGTAACATAACAGAAACATTTCCCAGAGCAGACATTCAGGCCCTCTGCCAGCTCTTTAAAAACACTGTTAATAACAGTGCAGTAGCTGTTCAATATAGAAGCAGCTGCGAAGGGAACGAATGGTGTATTACCGGAAAGCAGGAAGATCAGCAAATTATTATTACTTAAAGAGAGAAATAATTTCTGCTCTTGAAAAAAATGTGCCCTCCATAGAAGCAAAAATCAAATGGCCCTTTTATATTTGCAGCTTGTAGCACATTAAGAAGAATAGGCAGCACTTTGCAAGGCTTGCTAAGCCAGCTCCTCATAAACATTTACTTCTTCAGACAAGTAGATAGGTATCGAATGAGATTTCCAAAGGTACTTAATTTTCGGGGTGCCAAGATGCCTGTACCTTTGAAGGCTTCTCTCTGTGGATGACAATAGCTTGCCACTTTGGAAATGAATTAAATTCAACCATTTAAAAACCCTTCTCAGAGGCTACTTAGTAGCTATTCCACATCTGATGGATCTCAGCTTCATGCTGGGAAATGGCATTTTATCAAATGCTACTTTGGTGAAGACAATTTTTCCAGAACTTCTAACATCAGCTTCTCCATGTACTTTAGAGAATGCAGGTAGACTATAAAATCCAGTAGGGAAACAGAAAAAAAAAACAAAAAACCTAGTGAATTTAAAACCAAAGTGGATGCTGAAGGTAACAGGAGATTTCTAACTTCTCAGCCCACTTTTGTTCCGTGATCTCAAGGACATTAACAGTAAGCGACATGAACATTGCTTCAGAAGGCAATGTTACATGGGCCAGGTATCCAAATGAGGACAGATTCTGCTTTGCACAAAACTGCCTGAGAAAATACCTGCTTTCCTGAGGAGGCCCTTCAGTACCTGCCAGCCAGCCACACAGCACTGGTGGGACCCCTCCAGGATAAAGTACTTCTGCAGAACTAGAGCACAACTCGCCTTCAAATGTTTTCTTTCTCATCAAGGCACCCAGCCCAGGGCAGCTCTGCCTCAGAGAAGCATCCAGGTGCTCCATACCAGAAGAGATTTCATTCTCTCAGGAAAAGTAAAACAGTCTCCTGCATTTAAGAATGTGGCCTGGTGGCCGCGATGACCTTCAGGTCAAAAAATTAATGATGTCATATTAAACGAGTTCACAGCCAATGTGACACAGACAATCCCTTCATGATAAAAAATTCTTTTACAACCCTGACCTTTTGGATTCATTTTCCCCATCCATTTAGATGGTGGCAGCAATAATCAACTGCTGAAGGCCGCAGTCCTTCCCTTACCTGTAATAACAATCTCTCATCGCCTATGACGGCAGCTTGGTTCCAATCAATCACTTCCGAGAACGGCAACTCCCATCCATTGCTGAGCATCACCGGGACGCAGGCAGCCTGCACGCACACATGGCAGGTGTTAGCAGGTACTCAATGACTAGGGCAAGCTTTGAGGTTCGCACCCACACCATGACTGTTGCCTGCACAAGCTCAGGAGAGGCAACACAGCAAAGAATGCCAGAAGCTGGAGGCCTCAGGAGGACAGCCCAAATATTTCTGGTTTTCCATTTTGCACTTACTCGTATTCACTGAACAAATGGTGTCTGTGAGAGTGTGGCATTTGAAGTCTAGTGCTCATGCTGCCAGGAGGGTAGAACAGTTAAAATGCTGCAGATGCATTTAAGAGATTTTAATACAAAATGATGGCCTCCCTTGCTGCCTCATGAAGCATTCGGCAGGGAGCTAACTCCTTCAATATTTGCAATATGCTGCAAGACAACCCTACAGAAAACACAGAACATACTCAATTCTAGAGCACTTTTTCCAAAAGAGGAGTGAATTCTCTATTCTGTTTAATACAGATTCTCCAAACAGAGGCAACTGCTCAAACACAACTCATCTGTCATCATCTGTCTACAAAAATAAGAACTGCTGTCTTAAACCAGCTAAAAAGCATACAAAACTAAAAAGCATTTAGTGTATATTTCATGCCAGTATGATCTGTCTACATCACTTAATCTTCTGAAAGTTGTGCAAGTTCCTCTGCACAGACAGCAAGTTTGCAAATACTGAGTAAACAGGGGCAGTATTTCTGTTAACAAACGACTGCCACTGCATTCTGGTCACCTGGATCACAACATAAGCTCCAAACTGGAAACCTCCTGCTGTGATGAAAGATACTATTACAAAAACATCTGCATTGAGCCTGTGCCCTGGTTCGGTTTCTTTTGGATCAAGCCAAGCTTAAGTGCTCTGAATTTGCTCCAGATAGGGTTCAGACTTCTCCATACCTCCCAAACGATGGCATAAAGGGGAATCTTTCAGACTGGTGTACCTTCCCTGGTGACAGCAGTACTCATGATGTGTAAAGAACTGTGGGTTTGCATTTGGAAGTGACATCAGTGCATTAAAAAAGCCAGTCAGAAAACACTTAATGTGTTTTCATGTTTAAAACATCCTACTAATGTGGATTATGTCTTTCAACATGTCCTGGAGCCAGACTGAAATTAGGAATTCATCGCAATCGGTGAATACTGCTGCTGGCCTGCTAGAAAGATCCTCTGCATTTTATCATCATAGACCTGGAGTCTCTGTACAATGAGGTATTCCCCCCTACTTTCTTCTACCAAGATGATGTATCTAGCAGAAGATGCATGACTTGTGGTCCAGATGAGTGAAAAGCTGAGTAGTGCTCTTCAAGAGGATCTGGAGTGATTTGTCATTCCAAAAAATCCAGTCCCGCTTCTTCCTCCAAAAGAAGCAGAAGCCTGATCTTCTCTGCAGGAGCAAAGATAGTCCAGAACTTGGATCTCAAATGTGACAGTGGGTGTGGGATTCAGTGATTAATTCCAAATGTTTAATGCATTTGGGATGCTTTAGGGTATCCAAGAAACCCATCAAAGGCTAGGAGACACAACACAGGATCTACTGGAGATCTGAAGAAGAAGCAGCAGAATGCCTTGGGCTTCTAAAATATTATACATCTACACTTAGGTATCAGAATCCTGCTCTGTATTGCAGTAAACAACACTCTTTAATAGCAGCTGGGACATTTTGTGGTTGAAAAAAAAGGTGATGTGATGCTATTTATTAACAGCTTCTACACCAACATTAGGACACTTCCAAAATGGCAGAAGGACACTTGGAGGTAGGACCTTGTAAGGTGTCCCCATTTGCCATCTCACTGACACCAAGAAGCACCTCAGTCTCCCGTTCCTTCCACTCCAGCCATCATGGAATTACAGATGTAATTCCTAGAAGGGAGCTGCAGCATCTCCCAAGATGCTTTGTATGGCTAATTGCAGATCCAGGACCCCAAGGCTGAGCTGATGCTTGCCAAAAAGAAAGGTCACATTGCCTGCAGCCAAAGTAGGTCACCGTCAGGCCTCATCACTGCACTGCCAAGCTCTACTGCCACAGTGACTCGAACCCTTTTACATTGCCCTCTGCTGCTGGCCAACAGCCAAAAAGGGAGACCATTAACCAAAACTTTTAAAAAGGGTAAGGGGATTCAGGTGCTGTTCCAAACACCTTACAAGCTCCTTGAGATGAGCTTTAACGTGAAGCTTCCATCTGGGACTTCACCACCTCCAGGCTACCTTCTGCAGAAGGTGTTCAGTGAGCATCATCTCAAGACAGAGAGTGCATAAGTAGGTCTGTTTTGGCGAAATGAAAAGAAATAAGCTATTTTTGCTGCTCCAGGGCTTGCTTGTAGAGGCCAGTGTCTCCCACGGGAAGTCTCACAATTTGATAAAATACTGCTCTAAACCAACCTAACCTCTCAGCCTCACCACATCCAGGGAAACCCTTTTCCGAGAGGTAAGGCAATTCAACCTTCAGATAAGTTCAGTGCTCAGCCTCTCCTGGGAAGAAGCTGCCAATTGCTCCAGAAGTATGAATAGAGGCTTTTGCAAAGTGGATTACTGTCCACTGAGGAAATGAATCACATTTCCCTCCTCCCCACCTCCTTGCTATTCCATGCAGAATTGCAGCCAATGTAGCCAACGCTTTAAACTGCAGCTCTTACCTGCAAGGCCTCCAGAAACCTGAAAGAGCCAAGCCTGCGGCCACGGGGAACCAGACAGAAAGTGGCATTGTGCAGCATTTCACGGTAATCATACCTAACAAGAACACAGGAGAAAAGAGAAAATTCAATTAGTGTTGAGTCCTAGAGTAACTGAGCATGAAAATGCAAACAGCTGTTGAGACACATCTGGATAACATCACCCCTGACCAAGGCTGCTCACCGCCAGGTTAACTAGCTCCTTCCTTGCATGCCTATGTCAGCCATCTCCCCAGCTCAGCAGCAACCGCCACAGGAGAGACCTGAGGAGAGCGGTCATGAAACCAAGAAGGCAGGAAATAATTTTGCCTTTGTAAAAATCAGTGATTTCTATATATCCACAACAAACTTGTATTAAATATTTTGATACCCAAAGCCTTGCTGCAGCACTTCTGTGAGACTGATCTCTATTTAAATTTAGTCAAAGCCATGCACGACTGTGCTCGTTTCTGCGCAAGAGCTTCGTACAAAGCAAAAAATATTCAAACCCTGCCAAAGAAATCTCCTGTTATCAAGCAGGCACTAAGAAAGGGACGAGGGGTTACAATGACTCACTTGGGGATTGCTTTCAAGTGTGTTGCAAGGGATAAAGTGTCAAATTTTGGCAATTACCACACAGCTGCAGTGATTCCTGCTCCTCCAAATTAAAACTTTAAGTAACTTAGAGACACTCTTGTCATGGTTTGGTTTTTTGTGTTTTTTTTTTCCCTGATTCCATAAATTACTTCAAAACCATTCACCAAAACCACACATCAAATCCAAAAAGTTTCCAGCCTGTTATTAGCTAATTGTCCTCCTGGCAAACCCACAGAGCTGTGAATGGTATCAACCTCACCCGAGACAAAAGGATCCAGACTAAATACCCTCCCTTGTCCAGCCTGCCCTGGACTCTGCAGACAGATGTTATTTTGATAGTAACTGGTGGCACTGAAATTTTCTAACACTAATCATCTAATTTAACTGGAGCCTGCAGGCAGAGCAAGTTTTCATTTTATTTTTTATTTAATGTGTGTTTATGTGGAAGTATATACATATGTGTATGATTACATTTTCTATATAAAAAAGTCCAGATCTAGGTTTGTATTCTCGCACAGGCCAGACAGATGGGAGTAAGCCAATTTTCAATTATAAGCTCTGTCTTTGGGAAGAGACATCTTGCAAAGGCCCATTTGCTTAAACAAGCGTGGATAGCTAATTTGCACAAGAAAAGGTCACTGTGAATGGATTAAGATTATCTGCACCCAGAGTAAAATAAAAGCCCCTTGTTGCATTAATTAAAACTACAAAACAGACTTGGAAGTACTTTACCAAAAAAAAAAAAAAAAAAATCTTATCTCAGCTTTGGTTAAAATACACAGATACATATTCCATCTGAGTGGCAGCAGTTTCTTTTTCTCTCTGTGAAATATTGATTGGCAGCCATGCCCCAGCCCACCAGCCAGCAGTGACAACAGCACACAGGGGAAAGAAAATATTAGAAACTGGAATACCAAAATAATAAAACAAGTTGCCATTTTTAAGCATTCCTTTTTTAAAACACTGAGAGGTCTGAAGCTCATCACTTTCACTGTATATTGTATGACAGAAAATGTTAATAAATACCAAAAATAGAATACCCCGTAGGGCTAGAATACACTAGTCAGAACTCCCCCATCATTAGCTAGCTAAATATGTAAAAACCTGTTAAGACCCTGGAAGGTAAGAATATCCCCAAAACATCAATGGCAGAACCAGAACAGAAAGAAAAGCAGAGAATGAGGCCAGTGCAAGTAAGTCCTCCATATGCCAGTGACATCTTCTATTGAGCACCTTTTCTTTTTGTATCTAATTTGGTGATATTAGGATAGATTTACAAGGGAAAAGGAAGGAAAAAAAAAAAAAGGATTGTGTTGACCATTTGCCACCTGGAAACCAGTTAGTGTCTTGCTCCCATTTGTGTGTTTTAAAGCCTAATGTGTGATTTATTGCTGAGCTCTGGAATAGTATGGTTCGTAGTCATCAAGCAATTTATCTACATCATACGTACACAGAGCCTCATCCTAACCTTGATGTATGGGCACAAAATTTCCACTCACTTCAGGGAAAACCCACAAATACAACAGGAGCAGACCCAGAGTAAAGCAATATCCATCAAAAGCTGCTGCAGCAAATGAATTGCACCAGAGATTCTTCTAATGAACACATTTTTCTGCAATTTCAACCCAAATGTTTTAAGGTGACTCAAAGCAATCTTTGAGTGCAGTGCTAAAGAACTGACTTCCAGTTTAATCCTCCACAGAGATCACTCCAGGATCAAGCATCTATCTGAAAATCTTAAATGCAATGTACTAATTTTACTTCTGCCAGTTTGTGGGTAGTAGGCATGGCTCCAGGGGTACCCTGCCTTGGCTGAAAGGCAGAAACAGTCCACTGTCTTTAAATACCCATTCAGAAATGCCTTTCACACAGTAGCTGTAGCCAGCCACAGATGCATCAACATCTCTGTCAAGATGGAAGCACAGCTTTGTAGTTCGAAGCATCGCTTGTGGAGAGAGAATTGTTTACGTGTGCCAGAGTTGAGTTTGCAGCAAAGACCTTTAAGTACTTTTCTCAGACTGCCAGGTAGCATTTGGAGGAGACCTTTGCCACCAAAGTGGCACCTGGTGAATGAAGCTCCAGCCTACAGGCTGTGGTGGGATGGTGGGGACAGAGTGTGTTAGGACAACCCTCAATCTCAGACTCCTTCCCTTCAGCTCGGTAGGAACCAGTCATGCAGCAGAAAGTTTGAACTTTACCAGTGCCTTGTTGGGGAGGGAAAATTGCTTATGTATGATTGGCAATTTTTTCCACATAGGAAGTATACATGCCTCACCTGAAAGCATCTCTGCACTTCCTTAACTCTGACCTGATAATGCTTTCACTGAAGTCAGTGAAGATCATCTCTATGATTAAAGGTAGGTTTCTGAGTTAAATCTTTGCTGAACTTGAATTTTCTCCTTCACTTGTCCAGGAGAGAAATCAGAGCTGGCACAGACATCCAGGAACACCCTTTCAGCTACATGGGGGCACTTGTGCATTAAGTACCAATCTGGCATCTATTGCAAACACTAGTATCACATCCACGAAGGGCTTGATTTCCTCACCATCTTCACTGACTCATCTCAACAAGACCCAAGGGAGGCAATGAAGTATTATAACTCTGTTCACAGAGGGGCCTTAAGTTACAGAGAAAATAGTCAAGTGTTTAGAAGAGGTTCTTTCAGAGCCTCCTCTTCTTCTTCTCCCCTCAACTCCAAAGGGAGTTGTATCCATTTTCAGAACCACTTATTTCCTTGAGCTGATGATGTCAGAAGATGGCAAGGAGATTTGCTGTGGTCTTACAGCCTTACATGCTGCCATGTTAGTAAACCTGTAGTACCTCAGAAAGCCTTGGTGGTAGAGTTGTGTGTTTTGTTTGGCTGCTGTCCCTCTCCAGCCTGAGCCGGGGCAGTTTTTCTGCCCCATAGAGCAGATGCTCAAGCCATTTCTTCTAGGAAAACAGGTTCACGACTTGGAGAAATCTGAGATATCATTTTGTTGGTCTTTGCCATTTGTAAGAATTTGTAGCTATGTCAAAATAATTGTTTACCTGTGAGCGTGTTTCATTTGGGTTTAAAGCAGATCAGAGACCCCCGCCAAGACTTGTGGGAGGGTCACCTGGGGGAGGGGATGCATCAGGTAGGATCTCAGAGTCAGAGAATCCTCTGTAGCTCTGCAGCTGATTTAACAGCTGTGCTTTCTGCAAACCCCAGGCTGGCAGCCGGTGGGGACAGCTCTGCATCATCTGCCTGGCCAGATGCTCTGGTTTTACCTGGCTGCAGAGTTTCTGAGGCTCTGAGGAATCAGAGAGAAGACCAGCACTGCGGGGCACCACGCCGGCAACCCGACAGGCACTGCTTTACTTGTGCTGGTGCACTCCTGGCACTTCACTGCTAGCAGTTACCCAGCACTTACTGTAGAGAAGTCCTCGGTTTTGCTTGAAGGATACTTATGTCCAGGAAGCTCCTGGTATCCCTGCTAGACCACTGCTGGGGAGAGGGGGCACATGCTCATTGCTCATACTCCTGTATTCCTGCATTCTGCACGCTTGCATGGAGGTTACATTTTACTGCCAATTTTAGGGTCGATTTGGCCTGGGCCTCAGCTGCATCATTCAAACACGTTACAATCCAAAATGCATATGCCTTTAAAATGACAGTTGGGGCTTTAAAACTAAAATAGCTATGGATTTAACCCAAAGCTGGCATCCCTCTGTAAGGATCAGCAGCCTGTTCTATTAACTTTCAGGATTCCTTCCACAATGATTAAGTGCACCTTGTTCACAGCTAATACCTTCGTAGGCAGCATAAAAAAAATAGCTCTATTTATAATCAATTCTAATTTATTCACACTTTAATTGAAATATCCCCTCCTTGCTACCACCCATAGCTGAGAAAACATGTTTGGCCCCATCTATCACGCAGGTGTAAACACTACAATGCTGTGTGGGCAATTATCTGAAGCAGAAATGCTACTCGGCCAAAAGCTTTTACATTTTTACTGTTTTGGTCCAACACATTGCTTCTGTCCCCATCCTCTTTTTTTTTTTTTTTTCCTTCTGATGTGCCGACCTTGTCAATCAGCACGTGGATTAGAGGGCTGCTTGAGATTCCTGGCTCACCATTATCCCAAGCAGCCTGGGCAGGCAGCAGAGGCTCAGCAGTGACTAATCAGCCATGCCATACATTCCTCCTTACAGCTTAAGCGTTTCCCCATGTCACCACACTCAAGAGATTATAAACTAGTCTGGGAACTATTTTCACTACCAGTTCTAATAGAAACTATTTTTTTCTCCAAAGTCACAACATCATCATCAAAGCAGGCAGGAAAAGATGGGCAGAAGTGTTGATCTGATAAAAGGTAGGAAATGCACTGCAGAGGAATCTGGATAGGCTGGATTGATGGGCTGAGGTCAGCTGTATGAGATTCAACAAGGCCAAGTGCAGGGTCCTGCACCTGGGTTACAACAACCCCATGCAATGCTACAGGCTCTGGGAAGAGTGGCTGGAAAGCTGCCCAGCAGAAAAGGACCTGGAGGTGTGCATCAAAAGTCAGCTGAACGTGAGCCAGCAGTGTGCCCAGGTGGCCAAGAAAGCCAATGGCATCCTGGCCTGTATAAGGAACAGTGTGGCCAGCAGGAGTAAGGAGGTAGTCATGCCCCTGTACTTGGCACTGGTGAGGCTGCACCTCAAATACTGGGATTATTTTTGGGCCCCTTACTACAAGGACTTCGAGGTGTTAGAGTATGTCCAGAAAAGGCCAATGAAGCTGATGAAGGGTCTGGAGAACAAATCTTGGGAGGAGCAGCTAAGGAACTGGGATTTAGTCTAGAGAAAAGGAGGCTAAGGGGAGATCTTAATTGCGCTCTGTAACTATCTGAAAAGAGGTTGTAGTCAGATGGGTGTTGGTCTCATCTTCCAAGTACCTAGCAATAGGATGAGAGAAAATGGCTTCAAGCTGTGCCAGGGGAGGTTTAGTTTGGATATTAGGAACAATTTCTCTACTGAAAGAGTGATCAGGCATTGGAACAGGCTGCCTAGGGAAGCAGTGCAGTCATCATTCCCATAGGTGTTAAAAGACATGTGTGGATATGGCACTTTTGATGATGTTGGGTGATGATTCAACTTGATGATCTTTTCCAACCTTAATGATTCTATGATTCTGTGATTCTGTGTTGGCTGTTCAGACCAAAAGATATTTCCAGCTAGCCAAAAGTAATAATTATCATACTTTATCCAGCTGTATGTTACCGGTCATGTAAAAATCACATAGGAGCACAGATTTTTCTTATCTAATCCTCCAAACAGCAATACAGGATACTACCACAATTTCCATTCCATAGACAGAAGACCCAAGGTGCAAATGGCAGATGGTTTCCCCAGCAGCTAGACAGACCTTGGGAATGCTACCTCCAGCGTCCTCACCTGCCTCTCTGCTGATTCAGCACTCACTAAAAACCAGCCACATGTTATGGTGATCAAAATTCAGATGGAAATAGAGGAGCAAAGCCAAACCAAACACAATGGGTTTAACCTACACCAAACCCAGCAGTGCATATTTTAACTGTGCCACACGTAATTCATCTTTTGGAAGACACAGGAGCTCATCTTTGGCAGGGAGTATCAGCACATATCGCTGTACACCTCAGATGGGACTGGAGCTTTTTTTCCCATTCCCGAGCCAAAACATTGTGATGGCTCTTAACCAACTATGTCCAGAGCTCCCTCCTTGAATCTGCAAGCCCACAAATAGATGCTTCATCTTCCAAAAGTCTCCGCATCAGTTAAAGTGCTACAACAAATGCAGATTTGCCTAAATTGTGGAGTGTCTCCCAGTTTTTCAGTATACTCAGTTTCAGCTATTAACCACTTGGCCACTATTCTGTGTGTGAATGTTTAACGCAGATGGCTGGAGAGCATGAGAAGAAACCCACTCTGCCACATGGAGCATCTCGTTGCTTGGCTTCCATTAAGGTACGTTGGCTTTTAAATAAACTGTCAAGATAAAGTTGGCATTGCAAACACCAAGTGAGTAACTGTCTTTGAAGAAAAGCTGACAGCTCAGCTGTGCATCAGGCAGAGAGCTGCCCAAGACCGAGCTCGCGAGGCTAACACATCCTACTTGGAAGGCAGCCGTGGCCGCAACTGCTTGCTCTTGGATTTAAGGCTGCACAGTGCTTTGGGGTGATCTTAATGCCAGTGAACAGGCTACTGGCTGGCAATGCTACTCTGCTACTCCGGTGCTGGAACTAGAAAGTTTGGAGGTGCAAAAGTATAATTGGAAAACTTTTTTTCCCTCCCGCCCTGCTTAAAGGGCTAATTGATTTCACAGGTGTTTAATTATCATTTGCTGTGAGATAATACCTTGTAGTGCCATAAAAAATGGATTTAATTTTCGAGTGCTTGCAAAACCAATGCCAAAGCCAAGTTAGAGCTAAAGCTAGATAATTATTCTATAAATCAAACACACTGCCTCCTTTCTTTGAAATTTTTAATACTTGGCTATAATGATATCTGACGACCTTGAAACTAACATAAAAAGGATTTTCTTGCCAAGTGCTGAAAGGCAGCCATTGGAGTGCTTCTTTCAGCCCAGTTCATTACTGCAGCTGCCGCTGCCATGCTGCCCTGGCTGCAGGACCCCAAGGCATGCTAAGGTGTAAGTACGGCAGCGGCGTGTGGGAACGGTGATTTCATCAAGGATTGTTTGGGTATGCATCAGAGCACAGGCACGTGCTGAAAATGCTACTAATTTAATGAAAATCCCACACAATTCATCTAGGTCTGGCAATGGAAATGAAACTCTGCAAACATTCAGCAACTGATGTCAAGGTACAACTGCTTTCTCCTCTCTCCTGTGCCAGCCAGGGTCTTCTTTTAGGTTAGAAGGTTGGATTAACAAAGAGGAACAGAGAAGCAGATTTTTCACGGTAATGTACTGCTAAAGGAACTTTGTTACATTTAAGATGGACAGTAACCACTGAAATTTAAATAACCTTTACATTCCTCAGGGACATTACAGTCAGACTGATCCATTTTGGCGATATGCACAGAAACATTTGGATACACAAGCCATCAAAGTCAACGTACATTCTAACAAATAAAAATGCTCCAAACCACTTCTGTCTAAATATTTACACAGAATGCCCTGTAAATCTATATAGTGCATGCAAATAACACACAACATTTGGTCTGCCACATGCTATCCAACTGGCTCCCAGTGTAGTGGTTACACCAACTAGAAGAAGTAGCCTTATGCAGTAGCAAATGTGGTCTCATCAACATCACTTGATGTTTAAAGATAATCGCTTGTTTAAGAAGCATGCCAGAGAGGGTTTGTAAGTAGCATGTCAGAGGCAAACTCTGCAAGTGCCTCTCCAGGCAGCGTTACAGCCCAGTTATCAGCAACCTGCTAATAGCATCGTGTAGCGCTGCTTCTGAAACCAAACACTGCCTCTCAGGCTTTGAAGTCCTTTGAGAATGCTGTGTCACAGCAGCACCTCGCTGTGCAGGCAGCAAGAAAACTCACAACACGCCTGAGCAAGAAAAGTCCAGGAGGGAGCAAATGTACCAACTGCTCGTATCTTCCCAGGAATGTAAATGTAGCACCGTGTATTGTGAAGGCAATGCCCTCTAGGTCAGTGGGAAAGCACTGAGGATGCTGATGCTCATGTGTGCAGATGCAAGCACAGGAACACAGATGCACACAGCCACAGGATAAGATTTTTCATGGACCCACCCTCCTCTCATCCCCTCTGAAATGACGTAAACTGATGTGAATTCTCTCTGGTGAAATGTGCCCATCTGGCACTTATTGCACATCCAGCCAGTGAATAGGCCAGAAGGTCCAAGCTGCTGGACCCTTACAAGGTAAAGATAAGACCACACTGTTAAGATGATCCAGTGGTTCAGACAGGCTTTTTTTCAAACGGGATTGTTGGCGACATGGACAGTGAAATCGAGCACACCCTCAGCAAGCTGTATGATACACACCACCAAGCTGTATGGTACACCCAACAGGAGGGCAGGGATGTCACCAAAAGTGACCCTGACAGGCTTGAGAGGTGGGCCTGTGCAAACCTCATGCTCTCTTGTGAAAGAAGGTTAAGAGAGTTGAGATTGCTCAGCCTGGAGAGACCATACTGTGACCCGTCAATATATAAAGGGGGCTTGAAAGAAGATGGAAAGAAGCTTTTTGTCAAAGCCTGTAACGACAGGACAAGGGTGACACTTTTAAACTATAGGTGGGCAGATTTCAACTGGACATAAGGAAGAATTTTTCCACAATGAGGGTGGTGAGACACAAGAGGCTGCCCAGAGAAGCTGTGGATGTCTCATCACTGGAAGTGTTTCCAGTCAGTTGAACAATCTCAGATTTTAGTAGATGTCTGGGCCCATGCTAGGGAGGTTGGAACTAGAAGATTTTTAAGGTCACTTCAAACCCAAACCATTCTGTAACTCTATGTTTTGTTTTGTTTTTTATTTGGGGATATTATATTCTGTCCCTCACAGAGAGACTTGGGACTTCTGCCACCTTCTAGCAGTAAAGCAGTGTCACAAACTTATCCCAAATAACCCCACCTGACCCCATTAACCAAACTCATATACTGTGACAGTCCAGCTGTGAACACCTTTGGGGTGATTTCCCACTGCAAAGTCAGTTTACTTACTGACTTATTCTCTAACTTAGGGAAAAAAAAAGAAAAAAAAAAAAGAAATAAAAAAGAAGTCCATTACTGGAATTTCAGCTGCTAAAGCACCAGTTTGGATTAAAGTTCCAAACAAAGAAAAATCCGTACTTTGTTTTCAGAACAAAGAAACAAATTTTAGCTCATCTGCCACCCACTCCAATTTTCAGATTACAGGACATACCTGAAAGCCTCAGAGTGCAAAGAAATAAAAGAGTTATTGTGAGATCTCTCACCTGTCAACAGCTGCTGACTCTGAAGCTGATGATTCCTTTTTGCCTGTCATTTAAAAAATAAAAAGAAAGAAAAAAGAAAAGCCTCCAAATCTTTCTTAATTATTTTTCAATAGCTCTTTATTGAAAACTTGAGGTAAAAAATGCTGAAGAGGATCAGTTTTCTAGAGTTCCATGCTTCAGCATCTCGACCTACTGAATGTTTTAACTAATCTAGAAAGAAAACTGGTTGAATAAAAGCTCTGGATGGTAAAATGTGAATGATATCGGTGCTCTGCACCTGTTCTTGCCATAGTCCACTAGCTGGACCCAGCAGAGTCCAGAGGACTCAAGCATAAAACCACCATCCTCTCCTTATGGTCCATTGAGCTGTCTGTTGGACTAGGACTTCAGCTGGAAAGCACAGAAAGGACAACCCTCTGAAGATTGAATTAGAAAGGGTTATCATTTCTGCTCTTGCTTTGAATGTCTGGCTGAGCTCTTTACCAAACGATTTAGAATAGTCCTCGTGAAGCTTATCATTTTCTATTCAGCTCCACAGATTTTCCCATTATGGCTATCGAGCTCCTAAGTGGCTTGTTGGCATCTTTAAAAGTTATAGTCCTCCAGACACAACATCCAAAAATGGAAAGCAAAGATGGTGTGCAATACTGCCTCTAATTATGCAGGAGTTCATTTCTATGAATGACTGGATTTGTTTCCAAAAAAACAAAGAGAGAGTTCACACAGGAACTGCTGGCAGAGCCCCGTGTTGTCTAGGCATACTGACCTAAAACATGACCATGCTTGGAGGAAAAATTAGTCCAGCAAATCCATGGGAACAACTTTGAATGAAGTAGAGAAGTGTTTATTTTTACTCATAAGAAGTCAGCTGCAGCTTGATGTGCTGGTTTGAGGCTAATTGGAATGTTTTAATGAAAAAAAAGGATTATAGGCTGTGAAAAGAAAAAAAAAACCAATGGTGATGTCTACTTCACTCATAGGCTTGCTGAGATGTATAAGAACAAGGACACAAATACAGATAGATACAAAGAGAGTCTCAGTCTCTCTAGCTGGTGTGTGTTTCTGGCCTCTCTGCTAACCTCACTAACCACTCTGCTTCTAACTCCCCTTGCTGATCCTCCAAACTCACCTTGCACATAAGGCAAACCCTGGGGTAAGGTAGAGGGGTGGGAAGAAGGTGGAAGGGTGTTTGGGAGCCCCTCCTGGGGACTCCGATTTCTGGGAGGGGGATTGTATTTCTGTATTACCTTTAACTTGTATATTTCTGTAAATATTCCTGTCTATTGTGTATATATCTGCTTGTATATTGTGCTGAGCTGTAAATACAGCTTCAGTCCTTAACTTCCAGCCAGCTGAGTCTAGTCTGGGTGACTTTAAAGTGTAGGGGGGCGGGGAACTCCCAAACCATCACACTTGGTCCCCAGGAGTGGTAACATCACAAAATATCTCAATACTTCAGTATTTTGGTTGCTTGTTAGTTCTCCTATTTGCCTTCATCTCAGGATCTCAAATTATTTTCCTTCTCCTTTCTAGAAACGAAAACAAAGATACCTCAAAAGTAGGATGCAAAGTAGGGGGGCGTGGGGTGGGGAAGAACAAATAACAAATTTCCATAACAAATTGATTTTGTAGCAGTGAAGTTTTAGGCAAAATCTGAGCACTGTAACAGTCCATGGAGGGGGGTTCCACCGACTGACTGCAGCTGCTGATCTTCTAGACTTAATGAGGACTAAGTTCTGCAACAAAGCAGTGGAGGAGTGCAAACTCTGGAAGGACAGGAAACTCTGAAATTTTTCCCCCTACTGCAATCAGTAGTGAGTATTAAAATAATTTACATTTTCTAAGTGAGAGAAAAGAGGAGTTAGCAGGAAGAAATATAAAAGCACACTGAATGATGCCTCCCATTCCTTGTCATCAGTTTTGTTAACATAAAGCTAAATCAGGACACTCTGTGTGCAGTTTGGGAACTAGGAATGTGCTTCACAGAGTGCCCAGGTAAAATGAGATCTGTCACTCTGTCGATCTGCTCCCTCTCTGCTTGCTCACTTCTGCTGACTACAGTAAAAGCAGAGTTTTCTATTATTTGCTCTTCTCAGCAAAAAAAAAAACCCCAAAAACCCCCCAAAAAACTCCAAGGCATCTAGAACAAAAGCACAGCTCCCTCACATCTTTGCATCAGCAAGTCCCCTTTGGAACTGGACTCTCCTCCTGAGCCAGAGGAAAACATGAGCTGCACACCATTAAGTGCAGTTTAGAACTGCAGCTGGCATTTGTTAGGTGTTTTGCACTTTTTATAGGGTTGTTTAGGTAATTCCAGTGGTCTTCAGTTGATATTACTCCAGATCAGGCTGACTGTATTCCATTCAATAGGGGACACAGGGTAATGGAAAGTAAAAGAAGGTAGGTTTAGATGGACATATGATTTTTTTTTTTTTTTTTTTTTTNTTTTTTTTTTTTTTTTTTTTTACATTGAGAGTGGTTGAGTCACCAGAACAAGTTGCCCAGAGAAGCCACAGATGCCCCATCACTGGAAGTGTCTTCAGGGGCAGGTTGGCTGGGGTTTTGACCAATCTGATCTATTGAAAGATGTCCCTGCACACAAGAGGAAGGGGGTAGACTAGATGGTCTTTGAAGATCCCTTCCCAAGCAAACCTTTCCATGGTTGTGTAATTGCCCATGGTGGAACACAGGACTTTTAGGTCCCAGCCCAAGCAGGCAAAATTGATGTCTAAAAATCCCCACAAGCACGTCTGCATCCATGCATACCTACATGTACACACTCCTGCATTATTTACAAAGGATTTTCATCTGGAAACCACTGATGCATGTGCATAGCCTTCTTCTCCTGCCTGACCCTGCCCTGACACACAAAGAACCTCACATATGATTTTAGCAAAATTACTTTCTCAAAAATCAAGGCCCATTTGCAGAACAAAGTTAAGAGGAACAACCAATCAAAGCAAACTGATAACCTCATGGTGAAGAAGCTCTTCTTGAGCACACAAAGCAAGTCTTTTGAAAGCAAGCCACCAAATGGAAGTGCCAAACACCATCTAAGGCAGGAAATACTGCCATTCTGAGCACCACTTTTCATTTTGCTCCTAAAAGTCCCAGGGAAACCACAAACCTGCTGATGGTGATTGCCTGACTGCTCACATCTGTAGCTCTAATGCCTCGCTGCAGTGTCAGGCATCTGAGCTATGCTGGGACCAGTCCTGAGACATGCAGACAGTGTTTCTCAGCCCCTACTGATGTCCACTCCTGGCATTCAGCACCACACAGAATCATTTGCTTCACTTTTTTTATCATTCCTGCCCTGCTGGGCAGCGTCTGCCTGAACGTGCTACGTCTGTTTGCGAGCTAATACATTATTTACACAAACTATTCAGGCATAGCAGCAAGGCTATAAAACATTTATCAAAAAAGGGACCAGTTTGTCATTTAAAAATAATTATGTTTCTTTAAAGAAATCCACAAATTCAGTTGTCTCAGAATTATTCATTAGGTTGCGCAGGCTTGAAAGGACTCTCACTTTTGAAGGGAGGAGTCCCCACTCCAAATAAAGCTCAAGCCAAGAGAAATTTTATACCTCTGCAAGGAAATCTCAAGCTCACAGCTTTCAGAACCCAAATGAGAACCACAGGTCAGGTTAGGCATATGGTGGCACCTTCCCTATGATCTGCCAGACACTGAAACACCTGGAATGAACCGTAGGGTTGCAGGGCACGGAACTCCCAAACGTATTTGCAGTTCTGCTCCACTGTCAGTATCCAGAGCACATTCACACCTTGAAGTAGCTCTCCCAGTCCCAGCCCTGGTGGGATACAGCCAGTTATCCCCTCCAGCCCCACTGGGAAGTATGGAGGGCCAGTCTAGCACTGCCAATTCCCTTTGTCCTCTACCTGCTCCCTGCCCTGCACTGCCTTTTTATACCTCCTCCAGCAATTCAGGAGCAAAGGCAAATGGAAAGGGAAAGGCATCAGCATGCAATAGCTCAGATCAGAGAAAGACCTGTGATCTGGCGTGCTTTGCAGATTGCCAAGGAAAACATGACTGTTCAGACAAAAGGGTTTATGAGGAGATGCCAGTGGATCAGATTAGTCAGAACAGCTCTTCATCCAAGTGCTAACAGCCAACAGATGGATGGGGGTGTGGACTGCAAGAAAGACCATGCAATGACACAGTGCAACATGCAACTGGACTGCTTTCTTTAAATGGTATGTTTATTTTGATATTCAGTTTAAAAGATTTGATTTTTTTTTTTAAACCACTCAGTGATAAGCAAAGAGTAGGTACAAAGACATCCATAAAAGAGTTCATCAGGGCAACTCCAGCTTCCTCCTATAAACCACAACCACTGCAGCCTGCACTGCTGGAAGAATGGACTGCACTGTCTGGGGTTCTTTGTGCCATGTCCCCAAGGGGTATACATGGGACCACAAGCTCTCTCTGTAAACTTTCAGGTGACTGTTGTCTACCAGTTCCCTCTCTGACTCCAGATAGGCTGTGCTGTGTTAAAATGATTCTCGTGCCTCAAAATGTATGTTAGACATGTCAGCAATTTCTGCCAAAACCTGAGGATAAAAAGGTGCAGACCAGCAGGAGATTTTCTGGAGCATCCTCACATAGTGGAGACATCTTTTACATACTATTTAAGAGACTATGAAATGCAGTACACCAAAATCTTCTGTAATGCCTGGCATCTGAAACAAGACTTTTTACCTCAGAAAGGAGCAATTCTATGAGGGATTAGAGGGTCACTGTGGACAAGTAGCTCAAGGCTGTTAACTGAAGAGCAAACAACCCCTTAGACACATCAACCACATTGTACACACAGAGAAGAAACTGCCCCTGTGTACCTGGAGTCAGGCAGGCAGATACCAGAAAACATCCAGTGCTGATACTCTGACATTTCAGAGAGACACTACATAACTGAAGACAGAAAAAAGGGACAAAAAAGTTATTTGAGGCACTGTAGTAAATACCTTTCTGAAAGAGACTTAAAGACTTCAGCTTGCTCATCTGATCAAAGAGGAAGAAAGCAGCTTGATTACAGTAAGTGCTCTAGAGGGAGAAAAAGGAACCTGCTGAAAAAGGGCACACGAATCACCAGGTGGAAGTTACAAGTGAAAGAAACACCAATCGATATCTGTATTAATACCCTGGCACCAAGGGTATTTTAACCACTGAACCAGACTGCCACAAAAGATGGTGGCTCCTTCATTCAGTGATCTCTAGAAACTGGGCACATGCCCTGCCCGAGGCCGGCGGTAACTCATCCTGGTTGATTGGATGCAGCCGAGGGGTAAAGCGGGTGACAGGGAAGGGGCTGCGCTGCTCAGGAGATCAGACGCCGTAATCTCCTGCTCCATCTGGCCTTCCATTTCCTGTAAAAGCCACTCATATCTGCTGCCTTCTGATCATCCTGAGCACAAAAGCTCTACCTCCAATATTCCATCAAGCAAACTTCATCCAATTATATTAGTACCAAAATGCAGGGGGACATGAAAAGAAGAGAGTATCTTCTAATAAACAACCACAGCACTAGATTGCTTTACTAGAGTTACAGCACATTCTGGAAGACTAAACAATAATAGACTACACTTGGTAACAAACAACCTTCAGGATTTTTGCTGCTTCAGATCAACACATTCAACTTACTCAAGAATTATTTATCTCATGAATGGAACCGTTTAAAAAGTACCTATTTGTTGTACACAGGTCAGTGTTCTATTTCTATAAACCTCAATTGGGTTTGTTCCTATAAAACTCTTCATAAGGCTTTCCACACAAGGATGATCACTGATCAAATTACCAAGTAAAGAGGTTCATTCTTTGATTGTAATTTTGGTAAACTTAGTAGAAGCATTCATAAATTAGTAGGGAAGGAGTAAAAAAAAACCCCAAATCAACAAATGATTATGCCTAGGTGGAAATTTTTAAATTATCTTTTTTAATGGATTACTGAAACCCTCCTGAGTTCATCTGCAGATACTGGAAACAAGAACAGATAAAACTGGAAGCCTAGGGATTAGCAAAGTCATTACCACAATCGCATTTTCCTTACACAGAATATTTTGCTTTCTCCTCCCTCCACCTTTCAAAGGTTTATGATCTCTGTCTAGCAACACAGCCATTTTTTCCCACAAAATGTACTAAGTCCTCAACAATTTTGTTGGGAACATGGGTGCTATGTTTTGCAGTGAGCAGCCCTGTTTAAAACTAGTTTCTCATCACACATTAATATGCTGGTATGGGAGGTCTGCAGGAGCGGAGAAAGAAGGAGAAATAAATCTGAAGGCAGCTCCTTGCCTATTTTATCGTCCCCCAGGTTAGTCTGTGTAAGAAGGGATGAAGGTCTGAGGGCTGCAGTCACACTTCACAAATACAGTCTTTTTGTTTTATAACTTCCTCTGCTTAGTGTTTTCTCGCTCTGCTGGGTAAATACATCTTCAGCAGAAACCCAACCAGGTGAGGAGATGTGTAGTCTCTTCCTTGCCCACACCTCTGCACCTCAAGATGGTTGTGGTTTCCATAGGTGTCTCCCAGCTCCACTGAGCCAGCACCAAGAGCAGCCTCAGACTTCCCCTCACTCACAATGTCTCTCACCTCTTCTCCCTTTCAGCCCGTCAGGTTTGGCATGGTTCTGTGGCGACCTTTTCCATGGAGTTTTGAAGGATAATGTAATTGCTGTCTCAGCAGATTCCCCAAGAAATTCATGAGAGAGCTTTCAGCTCCAGTTTTGTGAGGAATTTGAAAAAAAATTAAGCCTTTAAAGTGACACACGACCTCACTGTCTGTCCCAGGGCTGCCACAAATGTCAAAAGCCTCAGCAAACACTGCTTGAATAAGAGATTTGACAAAAGCCCCATAGAGAAGTTAAGGCAGATGATGTTAACCCATTGCTCTGCGAATTTTATCACAGCCAGTAATTTTTGGGCCTCTCCTCCACTGCCAGAACTCCAGACAAATGTGTCCAAGGACAGCAGCACATAGTCACTGAATCACTGTGTGTTTAGATGAACGTTGCAGGGAAATGTCTGTATACATCCTTTGTAGCTGTTTATATTCATCGCTGCTGCAAACAAGTAGTCTCTTAACTTCAGGTCTTAATGCACCTACCCTTACTCATTTGCAGGAACATAATTAATCTGCATGAGTTACATGTGGAGGGAAGGGCAGTTTAGGGTCGACCGGAGGGGACATCGCTCTGCAGTGTCCCAGCTGTGGTGCTGCAGTGCTATGTCCCCAGTAACACAAACCAGATCCCCCTGAAAGCTGCTATCTGTCTCATCCAATTTAATTTCCAAGCAGTGGAGAACTCAGTAACCCCTGCTGCACAGGAGAAGAAAGAAGTGCCGAGGTCAGATGTGAGTAGGCTCAGGAGACAGGCAGATGCTATCCACCAATAGGAGCTCCCTGCCTGCAAAAGGTGAGCTGGTTTCTGGGGTTAGCTGGGATTTAAAAGCCAGGCACCCAGCAGAGACGTCCCCACAGGCTGGCTGGGACCTGGCAGTGTCTGGGTCCCCAAAGGACAGGACAGCAGCCTGCAGGCATGATCCTGCCATGTGAGGTTCTTACCCTCCTATTACTGAACCACACTGCCCTCAGGGGCCAGCCTAGATGCTCTCATAAATTAGTGCACCGAGGTCACTACAGCCAAGTTTCTGCACGTCCTGGTCTGCAGCAACCCCACTAAAGGCTGTGCTCTCTTCCCAAAGGCTTCAAGTCCTGAGCCAAGGACACACTGTGCCTGTGCCCAAAGGGCCTCGTGGGCTGCTTTGGTGCCTTCTGTCCAAGGACATGGTACAGCAGCAGACCTCCTCTGTAACCTCAGCCCCTGTGCTTCAGCCTCTGGAGACTGAAAGATCTGGCTGTAGTTTTAACACATTGAAAGCAACTAGGTTTTTGCTTTGCTCTATCTGCTGCTTAGAAAATCACACCAAGGTCAAAGAAAGAACATGACTTGAAGGTTCTTCCCAGCAGCATCAGGGTCTTGGTACCCAACAGAGGTTAGAGCAGCAGGAAGAACGCTTCTGCCTCTGACGTCTGTATTGTGACCTCCAACAGGCAGTGCTGGGTGAGTTCTGTGCCTAGCCTGAGGACTGCTTGTAAAATGATCGATGACGCACGCAAATGGGCTCTTGTTTGTCTTACTGTACACTGCAAATATTGCTTTTAACGGTGAGCTTTTGGCCAAGTGATTCTGAACACACCCAAAATGGGATCCCAGAGATAAAACTGCAAAAGCAAAGTAATGTGATCACTGGCTGCCTTCCAGTGTCTTCTGGTTTGGGCTTAGCTTGCAGGGCTGTTTTGGCAGAGGTGAAAAACAGATGCAAGTAACATTACTTACCCACCTCTGCTGCTCTTAGGATCAACCTGGATTGCAGGAAGCTGTTGCACTGTTCTTAAGATTAAACTTCTTCCTCATTCAGCTTCTGGAGCAACTCTAGTCCTTACAATGTGAGTTCTCTCAATTTCCAAACCAGATTTAATCAGACCTTCTTTCTGAAAAGAAGTCTACATTTAAAATGAAAAGATAAATGCAGGGTTTGGTAGCAGAATCTCTTAATTACTTTTACCCTCAAACTGAGCTAACTGAATTCACGTCTCTCTGAAAATCAGGAGTGAGAGGTTTGTAAGAGGAAGGTAAGTGAGGTACTACTCATCTGAGCCCTCTCCTGAGGTCAGGTGGATGATGCTGGCCAGATTCTGCTCTCAGTTACTCTGGTGTGAATCTCAATGGAGTTGCTCTGGATTTACACCAACATAGCTGAGAAAAAAATCTGCCCTGTCAGTTTGCCTTCTTCAGTGACCATTCTTCTAAATCTTGGGCTCCATCTTAGATCTGCTGCTTCTTATGAGTTTCCTGACTTCACCATGATGGCTGGCTGCTGATCTGCCAGTGTTTGGCTCAGAAGACTTCCAAAGAGCTCCACGGACACTTTCAGTTGTCAAGACAATAAAAGCAGCTCAAGAGGTACCTTGGCTGTTCTGAGCGCAGTCATTCATCTAACAAGTCCAAATGGCTCTGCCCATGCCCCCCAAAAGAATCTGCAGCAGCATGGAAATCAGAGTTTAGTCTCCTGCATTTAAAGCTGAGAGGTTTTTAATCTTTGGCATCCATGAAAGGCTGTTTTTCACAAAACTGAGTGATAAAAACCCTACAAAAAACACTCATCCCCAAACTATCTGTGTGGCTTTTGCACACATCTGTTTCTCTCCTGTCCTCAAGAGATGTCTAAAATCTAATTAAGCAATTAATTTGCAAATATATTCTAATTTATTCAAGTCAGATTTTCTTAGTGTTAAACTATCTGACAGTAAACCATACGCTGTACACAGGAACAGGACTTCATTAAAATACCAAAGGTTACACAAATGGAATAAAAATTATATTTGTACTACAGTGAGCACATACTTATATCCCCTAATGAGAAAATGTGTTTGTATTTCCCCATTTCTAATTTGGTTTTGCATGTTTGGTGTAAACCTGCAATTAATACATTTGCAGCACCAAACTACTACACCTAGTCTAGAAACATGAATATCCTGAGAGGTCTCCACATCTGTTTAACTCGCAACAGAATTTAAATATAAAAAAAAAAAATCCACCAATAGTGCTGGTAAAGAACTCCTCTCAGCCCAAGTGATGCCATAGCTCATTTGTTATTGAGAATTACATCTGTGTCCCCAGCAGCCCTGCTCCCCTTGCCTCTTTCTGAAGGTAATACAGTTGGCTGGGATATCTCAAGCTCCAATTGACAGCACTTGTGCAAAGTGACTCTAAAGGAAAAAGCTGATGCCTTGTTCTTGATTGCTGCATTGAACTGCTTTCTTTCCCCCTCCCTAGCTCAATAGCTGTGTGGGTACAGACAGCTGGTTTCAATCCTGCCAGCTATTGGAGAGATTGTATCATTCACCACCGCATGGCATCAGTCACAGTTCCACTCGACCTTCTCAAAAGCACAGGAAATGCACTGTTGTGCTCAGTAAAAACCACCCACCAATAACAAACATACAAAAAACCCCCTTCCTGAGCTCAGTAAAACCCACTACACAACAAACATAAAAATGTCCCTTCCCTGGTTACTGACTCTCCAAGCATTTTATAACACAGCATTGCAACTGTCTGTATTTACTGAGCACAGAATTACTTATACAGAATCACAGCTTCTGTCTTCTTGAAGGCATCAATACTAAACAGCTGTCTTCTTTGCTTCACATACAATTTTATATTTTTATTATTGGTCATTACACTCCAGTTGTACCAGGGACAATTAAGACCAAGTTGCAGATCTTTTAGGTGCATTTATGCATAAGGGACTTCTCCTGTGCTGAAAGGCTCTCTAACTACATCTGTAATGCATTAAAAATTAAGAGACGTCCCCCACATCACACAAAGGAACAGTGGCTGAGCTAGGAATGACAGCCAGATTGCTCAGTGCTGCAAACCTCAGGCCATCAAGAAGCACCCAAGCCTGCTTTCAGTGCCACCAGGGCTGCATGCTCACTGCGGGCTCCATAAATCAGAGAAATGCTCACGGCTGCAGGTGGTGGAGTGGCAGGAATCCATCAGCTGCAGAGCCAAGCTCTCAGGAAAGGGGCTGGGGACTGTGAGGGGCACAGCACTTCCCATGAGGTTTCACAGTCGAGTGGGATAGTCTAAGCAGAAATTGTGAGTGCTGGCAGCATTCTTCTTAACTAAGAAAAGGAGTAGGACCAGCCAGTTGTTCTGGGAGCGGGTGAATTAGGTTGAGAGACTAGTAAAATTGGGGCAAAGTGAAACCTCTAAGTCTTGGGAGCACTGTCACTTCTAAAATTGCATTTTTAATGTTTTTCACCATGTATTTTTAGCAGCAATATTTAAGGCACATATATAGGAGGTGGAGGTGCCCTACCTGCCCCTACCTCCTTGCATTTAACTTTTAAATGTTTACTTTACACTGACCTGGAAAAGGGGATGGCCTGCAAAGCAAAGGACTGCAGGTAACTAGATGTATAGCTAAATGCACAGCAACTGTCCAAACAGCAAGGAAAATATGAAAGCAAGGGGATTAAGGAGGGGGAAAGGTCCATTAATGCTCAGTGGTAGGATAGGAATGGCACTGCTCAGGCAGCCCCAGATGCTCCCGCAAGAGAATCTGGTCTGGATCCAAAGGCAGCTAATGAGAAGAAGCAGAAACAGTTTCCCAAAAAGAAAGTGTGTGTAAGTTCAGGGAGGAACCAGAGCCAGTTTGATGGGGAATGCAAAACAAGGAGCAATATAAAGCAGGGAGACTTGACAGTCCCATTTGTTTTAGCTGTACAGTAAGAACAGCCAATAAAAGGGAAACGGATTTAAAATGTTACAAGATTTTAATATTTTAAGCCACAGTTTATAATTAAGACGTGGAACTAATTGCCTCTAAATATAATTGAGGCCAGGAACTCCTGGGAGATCAGAGAAAGGACAAGCCATAGATAATGTGACTATCACAGCTATGTTATATTCTACATTAAATGAGTGAGGGATGCTTAAACTCCACATCTGTGCTGTACTGGACATGAGGGAAAAGCCAAGCCCTGGGGGAGTTATTTTATAATCATCCCTAAGGGACTCTCTAACATTTTCCTCATGTGTCAGTGCTGACCACAGTCAGAGGCTGGAGAAGATCACTCACAGATGCAAGCTGGAAAGGGAACAGCCTCTCCTTCTCAGAAGAATAACTTTGGGAGAGAGAGAGGGGCTGTCTCCCAACTCTCCAGAAGAAGGAGGGGTATGGATCAAAACGGACGGAAAACAAGTTGGGGGTATTGAGGAGCAGAGACAGGGTCTGAAACTAGTTTCAAGTCCTTTTCATATTTGTTTGTTTCACAGTCACAACTGAAGGATGCAGAAAGCAAACACTCAGGTTCAGGAGCTCCAGGGGTGGCTTTGGCAGTTGAGGTGAACTGTGTAAGTTTTCTGTCACAGTCCATCACATCAGGAGGATCTGTCTACATGGCTCCAAGTGGCTGATTACTCCTCCAACAAGCTTTCAAATTAATTTATTTTTCCTCATAACCAAACCTAAGAATTAAGCAGTGCAGCTATTTATTTGCTTGCTGCAGTGGTCACTGACAGAGCTACCAACAACCACTGCGGTCTGAAAAGGAAACTCTTGTGACTACACAAATAAACCACAAAAATCTCCTCATAAATGCTCTCAATTATTTCTAGACTTTGATTTGAAACCCTATCTGTTTGAGCTCCTGCTGACCAAACTATGAAATGCAAACTGCTGCACAGCAGTGCCTTGGAGCATTGGGTCCATGTTGGCTGCCTTGTGGGTCAATGTGGCTGTCAATGTACATGGGTGCAATCTTGCTCCCTTAGAAAAAATTGAACAAATTAATTAAATGTATTAATTAATTTGATTAAGTATGTGAGAATCTTTGCTGCTCATGCTGCTTCTGACTGTTCTTCCATCCTAAGCCTGTGCCTGAAGACCTTCAAATCCCTGAACAACAAGAGGACATTGAGTCCTTTCCCCCAACACTGAAGCTCTCTTGTCCTATGAGACAAAACATTTATGCACTTGGCTATCAAGTACCACTTCAAAACTTCAACTGGACAAAACACTTCTCTGGTTTAGTTACTGATAAACTACAGATTCATTCATCACTGACCAAAGAGGAAAAGGCTGTGAAACATGAAGAAGTTTGATCACAACCAGCTCCTGTGTTAGCTACTAAAAACTATTAAAATATACTCGGTATCATCTGCCTTAATGTCAACCACAGTAAATTACTGTCCCAATGCAGAGGACTGCAGGAGCAGAGCACAATTTGTTCTACATTCTTCACATACAGCAGATGACACCTTTTTTACCTTGGCTGAGCAGAGTCTACCATCAACAATACATTTCATTTGCATTCTGCTTTAGGCTTGCCACTGAAATGGGAGTATACACACTCAGACCTTCCCAACAAGCTTTAGCTTACTTAAGACTCGCTCGATATTTTTATTTTAGCTGTTGGGGGAGGAAAATAAGGTGGGGGAAAGCCTGAAATTGTCACAGTACCAAAGGGCACTGCCTATAATCACAGAGCCGTGATTTAAAGCCAAGTGACAGTCTATAATTGAATTGTCTGGGGCTGCCTATGGTTTATTTACTGAATTCAGACATACCACAGGGAGGGTCAAAAGAGTGCAGGTCTTTATTTATTCATGGGGAAAGTAGGGGGGGGGGGCTGGCCCTCCAGGTACCTCTGATATCTAGGAACATCCTAGATGTGTCATGGCTTTTACATTACCTTCAGCAGAGCAGCAGCAAAACATTACCATGTCAAGCAGAGGGAAAGATGTGCCCATCAGCATGGGACTTTCCACCTGAGCAGAGGATGAAATTCCTTGCAGAAAATGTCTCAAGTCTCTCCAGACAAAGGCTTCCCCAGGCTGAAAGGGGCAGAGACACTTCCCAAGATCTTGCCTCCATACCCTCCTTTTCTCCTGGGCTTATTTCATGTGGGTCTCAAAATGGCCTTTGGAAGCAGGTAGACCTTCTTCTTTAGCATAGTTAAGAGGTGTTGCCAGATTAAAACCAAAAGGCTGTGATAGAGCACCCAGATGAACCCATAGTACTATCCCAGTGCAGGGCTGCACAAGACTGTGGCATTTGTGCCATTCCAGGCCCCCAGCTCTGTTTGCAACAGCCTCCAAATGCACACAGATGAATGGATGCATGTGGTGGAAGCAAAGGACTGCTAACATCTTCGCTCCAGGGAGCTGATGCTCCAGCCCTGACCCCAGCCTCTCTGTCAGGGCCATCAAGAACAATTTGGACATCTGCCCATGGAGAAATAGGAAAGGTTTGAGGCCACCAATGTATTTAACACCAGAGAGCTAGCAGTCTGTTAATCTGCACCACCAAAAGGGGTTAATCATCAGCCCCTCCCAGCTCCTCAGAATAAACAAGTACAATGGCCACCTCATATTTCCCCCAGCGAGCATGCAGCCTGCTACTTTGGATGTTTCCACAATACCTGAACTGCTTCTGGAAATACTGGAATGGCTTTTGCATGTTTTGCCATGTGGGCTTTTAAGGATGCCTTCTTGTCCGCCCTCTTTGCCCTACCAATATGTGAACAGCATACAGATGTTAGGAAGGACAAGAAAATCTTCTCTCATATCAACTAGGGTAGTAGGTAAGGAGAACTGACAACATACACATGCACTCAGGTCCAAACTACTCTTTCAGCTCACACTGGTTTTGGGTCCACTGACTGCTAAGAAGCTCCATTATCTCTTGGTGCAGCAAGTGTACTGTGGGATTCACTGGGACAGGAGATGGGAGTGACACAGTGGCTTAGGCAGAACAGCCTGAAGAAGTCTCTGCCATTAAGAACAAGCTTTCAAAAGCCTTGACAACACTATCTGTACATTTCTGCTTTAACCATCTCTGAAATGATCTGATCACATACCGGGCACTTCCCGATACCCATCTAACGAATGCTTTGAAACACTTTAACTACAGCATCTCTCTTGCCATTTTTTCACTTGAGGACACTACTTTTTTCCACTGTATTTTGACTCATAGTACTAACCTGGTGCCATCCATCTGAAACAGATGACATTTCCTGGTGAAATGAAGGGTGCAGAATTAGTGGGGAGTTCAACTCTGAGACTTCTGGGTTGGCACTCACTAGTCCTCTGCTCTCCAGCAAAGCCCTAAAGAGGGGAAGGAACACACTGTGGCAAAACTATGGCTGTGAGTGAGAAAAACTAATTAGGTCTCAAATCTGCATTAGAACATTTTTTGCAGGATTTTGCTCTTCAAGTGCAGAACTGTTCCCACGTGGTCTATTTTTAGGGATTTTATATTACAGAGATCAGAAAAAGCCTTCATGCTTCAACTTCTGGGTGGGAAGTTTTTACAGTAAAGATATTTGGAGCCATGATAATGGTGACAGAAGAAGGGAATGAATGAAGACCATTACCCTTGGAAATATAAATGTAAGGCTGGAGACAGGGCTGGGGAGGGGCACGCTCCGTTCAGTCACTCCAGCAGCCAAAGTGCACCCTCATTAACCACAGCCTATTTGTACATTATAATTACTTGCAGAGTAATTCCACTTATTTTGGGATAATAAACTATCAGCTTCATTCACACAGTAAGCCCCAGCACCAACTCTCCTGACTCAAGTTCACTGAGACAAACATCATACTTTCAAGTCAAAGACCAGAGCAAGGTTGGGGACATCTCTGCACATGGGAGAGGACAATTGCATGCCTCTGACAGTGCAAGATGGGCAGAGCAGAGGGTGAAGAGGACATGGCTGCACAAAGGAGGTTTAAGAGGAGGGCTTTTTTTTGCTTTAGAGATTGAAAACAAGGCAGGAACCACTCAATTGCTTTGTGAAGCCAGCGGAAGGATTTTCTGCATCAGCCTCTTGGCAGCAGATGCTTGATTTTATTTTTTTCTTAAAATTGCTTTTGAACAGACTGCAAGGTCATGTTCCAGCAGAGCCTTGGTGCCCTGGATTCGATTCTCAGGCCGCTGCCCCAAACTCTGAGGTCCGTGTTTCTTACAAGAATGTTTTGTGAATCCCCCTGACCCCAGCCTTGCACATCTACTGCATGCTTCTCTGTGAGGAAATTGTCTGTCCGCACTGAAGCAGCTCCTGCATCATCTGCCACATGCTTCCGTTTTCACACAGAGGGAAAAATCTCATCCTAATTCCTTCCACCCAAAACCATGTCTTTAACCCTTCGGATTCATATTCTGGATGTTTCCATGCATCAATGGGCAGCAAATCCACCTCTCTTCAGTGCCTGGCCAGCTGTGCTTTGCTCGTGACAGGATGGCTCTTTGGAGACCTTGTGTAATATTTTGTCCTATCAGAGAGAAATGAATTGCCCCAAAAAGGCTGCTCAAATAACATCTTCTTGCCTTTTTGATTAGCACCAATTAAAAAGAATTAAGAATATAGGGAAGAAAAATTTCAGTGATCACAGAATCATCAAAAAGTTTTGGTTGGAATAGACCTCTAAGCTCATTGAATCCAGCTGTCAACCTGAGGCTACCATGGCCATTAAACCATGCTGCAAAGTGACACGTTACTTGAACACGTCCAAGGACAGTGGCTCCACCACCTCCCTGGGTAACCTATTCCAATGCCTGACCAATCTTTCTGCAAAGACATTTTCCCCAATATGCAATCCAAACCTCCCCTGGCACAATTTCAGGGCATTTCTTCTCATTCTCTCACCTGATACTAGGGTGAAAAGACCAACTCCCACCTTACTACGACCTCCTTTCAGGTATTTGTGGAGATCAATGAAGTCTCCCCTCAGCCTCCTCCAGATCAAACAATCCCAGTTCCCTCAGCCACTCCTGACAGGACTTGTTCTCTAGACTTTTCACCAGCTTTGTTGCCCTTCTCTGGAGTGACACCAGTACCTCAATGACTTTCCTGTAGCGAGGGAGATGTTTTGGACAAGTGTCTGATTGGATGATTGGCAGTCCCTGCATTTCCTGAAGTTTTTTGGCCCACAGAAGTGCTGGAGAAGGACATGACAGTAATGTGGCCAGAGATTCCACCATGCACTGTCTTCTCAGAAAGAAACCAAAAGCCTGAAATGTTTTAAATAAGAAGTTAACATCACTCTTTCTAACAAAGAGCAAAGAACAGATTTATGACATTGGCCATTTAGGACACAGCAATCTGCCCAATTTCAGATTGAGTGTTGCTAATTTTTTAGGCTCCAGGTCTTCCAAATTAACAGAGGAGCATGCAGTCAGTGCTGCACACGAGCAGCAGTTTCTGCAAGACCAGGCCCACTGCGATGACCTCCCAGAGTCATCTTGCATGCACACAGCCAACTGACTGGCTCCAGGCTGCAGGCAATAACCAGCAGCAGACACAAGGCATGTGGCTGCATTTGTACAATGCTTATGGTTATTCCAGGAGTAAGTAAGGAGCTCTGTCACACGACCTATCACTTGAAGCAGCTCCTGATGATTTCAGCAGCATTTGCTATAAAGATGAGGACATTGTACGAGTCAAGAGCAGAAGTAAAAAACATCTGAGGGACCAAAGCAAATCCTGTCTCAGGCTAGTTTTCAAACTGGCTTAGTTTTGGCAAGGTTATTTGGCAGGGTTTGATGAGCTCAGAAACCTGGCCTTTATTCTACCATGGTGACGAACGCTGCCAGAAAATTAACCCATAGTTCAAGGAGGCAGCTAGAAAACAGAAAGCAAGGGGTATGGAAGGTTGTGTGAACAGAAGGTGTGCTCATTGGCTAAGCTCTGTTAGGAGCTGAATGAGTATCTGCCTGGTTTGGCACCTCATTAGCCAACAACCCGTGTTGCATGGCATCACCCCACAGTAAAACAGCTGAACCATGAGTGCCAGTCCAAAGCACTGGGGCGACAGGGCAGGATGCAGAGTGGAGACTGAACGTGAGGGAGGTGAAATTACATGTCCCTTTAAGGCCTCTACATCAACCAAAGACCTAAGTAAATCACAGCCACAAGTAAACCATAGCCCCAAGTCAAGCAAAAGCTTTCAAACAGCATTAGGTGATGGCCCCAGCAGAGAAATGTTCCCCAAGTTTCATGCAGGCAGGGTTTGGCTCGCTGCTTAAATCGCTTTCCTTCAGTCACTTCAGGCAGCACCTGAACCACTCAGCTTGGAGGAGCAGAGACTTCAAAAGAGTCATTTTTCTTCCAGAAATATGCTTCTCTTGATTTGTATCAAGCTTGAAAACAGCATCTCAGTAGGCTTCCCCCTTCCTGAATAGAGGTTAATAAATTACTCTGCTTGAAAAACATCCATATGTTTCAGACAGTGAGCTTCTGCTCAGAAATGTCCTTAAAATCTCTTTTCACATTGACAGAATAAAATCAATTGGTCTTCAACTTTCCCCCCTCCATTGCAACACCTCTCAGACACAAACTATGGACTCACAACTGGCCACAGGTGGTGCAGATTCACTTTGGATGAACCCCTTGAGGCAGCATGCCCAGCATGAAGCCAGAGAACTCCTAGCACCTTGTCCAATGCCTGCTGCCCACTCCTTGCGTGGCTACTCAGTTTCTCCCACCCTGCTCTGGATGTGGTTACCAAGATGAATGTCACTGGGCTGACAAGAAGGAATTAATGAATTCTGTATTACATTCACTAAAAACATGTTCTGCAGCCAGGAGGAAAAAGCACTTTAGATTGAGAACATCTTTCTTAAAGATGAGTAGGAAAAATAGAATCTTTCACTGATTAATTTCTTTTCAGCAGGCACAGGCTGCTGAATGAAATCAACAGTTTCAGTGAAAAATTTTTAGTTTTAACTTTGTTTTTTTTAATGTGAAATCAGATTGCCATTATGTTTGGGTTTAGTATTTTTTTCGTGGTGGGAAAAGTCTGGATATGTGTTTTAAAAAGGCTTTTGATTTAAAAACTAAGTGATGTTTAAAAGAAAAGCAAGAGCTTAAAATCCAGGCCAATTCTTTCATTTCCTGTTTTCTTCCACTTGAATTTTATCTCTGCTTCAGACTCTTCCCATATTTTTCATGATTTCATAACCATATTTTCCCATTAAAAATAAGTTTCTTGTTACTGCAAGAACATCCTCAAAATCATGAGAGAGCAACTTGCTGCCAAACACTACTGGAAAAATAATTATCCTGACTATGAAAGGCACTGTCACTTGGAGTCAAGGTGAAACTCCTTTCCATGGAGAGGTTCAGCACAAGACTTTGGAAATTCACCTATCTAATACAACAGGAAAAATATTTTTGCTACTTTTTCTCCTAATGTTTCAGTTATCGGTGTTGGTTGTACTGCACCTTCGTAAAATGCAGTAAGGCTTCAACTGCATGACCCTAGAAGTCATCATTTCTGAAACTGAGGGACTAGAGTCCTTTAAGGGAATAATATGCTGAGTATAATGCACAAAGCCTGTGACTTATTTCATGGACCAAACAGGAGATACTGCTGCTAATAATCTGTAAATAAAGGGAAAGCGACTTGTTCGATTTCCAAATTAAGCAAGATAATACTTTCATCAATTATATTTTTATGTGACATATACCCAATATGGATATAATAAATGGTTTTATGCCTCTGGTTTAACAGCTCAAAGAAAACCCATTTAATTGTCCCTGCCCTTGCAGAAAGCAATGCCCTTCATCTGTAAACCATTCCCTAACCTGTACACACAACTCAGCTTTACATACCATTATTCACTAATCAGCAACTTCTAAATCCCAATCTGACACCAGGTTAGGTGTGGTTAGGCCACACCTTGAGTACTGTGTCCAGTTCTGGGCCCCTCAATTTAAGAAGGACATTGAGGTACTTGAACCTGTCCCAGAGAAGGGCAACGAGGCTGGTGAGAGGCCTCGAGCACAAGCCCTATGAGGAGAGGCTGAGGGAGCTGGGATTGTTTAGCCTGGTGAAGAGGAGGCTCAGGGGAGACCTTATTGCTGTCTACAACTACCTGAAGGGTGGTTGTGGCCAGCAGGAGGTTGCTTTCTTCTCTCAGGCAACCAGCACCAGAACAAGAGGACACAGTCTCAAGCTGTGCCAGGGGAAGTTTAGGCTCAAGGTGAGGAGAAAGTTCTTCACTGAGAGAGTCATTCCCCACTGGAATGGGCTGCCCAGGGAGGTGGTGGAGTCACCGTCCCTGGAGGTGTTCAAGGCGGGTTTGGACGTGACACTTGGTGCCATGGTCTAGTCTCAAGGTCTGTGGTAATGGGTTGGACTTGGTGATCTTTGAGGTCTCTTCCAACCTTGGTGATACTGTGACTGTGAAAAAGAGTGCTGGAGAAGGTGCTCCCTTTGCGGTCACTGTATCCACAATCCTAGGACTGCCAACCAGCATACAGGAGGCTTGGACTGAATAGGAGTCAGGGGGTCTGGGCTGGTTTCCCACTGGAAAAGCTGCAGTGTGGGGTTGAAAGGGCAGGTGGGAGAAGGGTGTTGAGGTTCACCCCTTGGGGCAGTGATGGTGGTTTGGTGTAATAGGGCAGAAAACCCAAAGCGCTGCTGCTGAAGGGCTGCAGTGAGATCCAGGCATCTGACTCGGTAACTAAATAAATGCGGGTGATGAATGGAAAGGCCAGTAAAAAATCCTGCCCCAACTCGGCTGAAAACCTGAGCTGTGCAAAAGACAAATGAAAGTGAAAAAGATTCTGCTCTGTCTGCCCCTCTCAAGGGCAGTAGAGGAGAAAGGTCTGTTCACTTGTGGCTACAACCTCAGTTCAGGCTGTCTCATCAGCTCCCACTCCATTTCAAGGCATTCTAGCAGAAACACGTTCTTCACGTATTTTTCCCAGAGCCATTTGTCTCCTGGCTACTCATTCTGCTCTGTGTAAGCAACGTGGTTTATGGACTCAGTCCTCAGCAGCTATTTGTAGAGCTCCCCATATGTCATGAAACACTTTATCCCTAAATTTCATTCTGCATATCCCTATTTCATTTAGGTTGCTGCTTTGCATCGAAGCACACAATGCAACTTCATCCATCTCCCCGACCTGGGCTCTCAACATCCTGGCCGAACGTGCTTAGGGGTTTGTCAATTACACCTTTATTTTAGTGCAGGATGAAGCAACTGAATATCCCAGTCAGATGCCCAAATCCTTGAGAGAAGCCAAGTGTTTATCTACCCTAAGCAGGAAAGCTGCTGAGCTTTTGGATGCTCCACTGAATTGCTGCGTGTCAAGACAAAGGCTGCAATGCATCTCAGTTCATATCCTACCACAGTCTGAGTGTCCTTAGGGAGCAGGTGGTCACCATCAGCTAGCTTGTAAGCTATAAGAATCCTCCAGTGAAAGGCCAGGAAAGCTTCTGAGGATCCCTCAGACTGCTTTCAGACTCCATGGTTGTTATCGGCTGCAAACCCAAGAAACAGAGCAAGAGAAACTCTTGGTAGTTTTTCCTTTCTTCTGTAACAGTGGTGTCTGAGGAGCAGACATGAAAGGAGGTGGACCACATGGGGGACTGCGTTGTTTGACCAGAGACACCTCCACAGGAGCTTAAAGCCCAGGGGGCCACTGTTTGTCCTTGCACGGAATATACTATGTCTGCTTTACAGAAAATAACCTAACATGCATCTGTCTCTAGGCACAGCCAAGACACAGAGCGACCAGCAAGGTCCTGCATCTGGGTCAGGGCAATCCCAAGTACCAGTATAAGCTGGGCAGTGACTGGCTTGAGAGCAGCCCTGAAGAAAACGACCTGGGGGTACTGGTGGATGAGAAGCTCAACATGAGCCATGAGAGTGCACTTGCAACCCAGAGAGCCAACTGTATCCTGGGCTGCATCAAGAGAAGTGTGGCCAGCAGGTCGAGGGAGGCGATTCTCCTCCACTCTGGTGAGACTCCACCTGGAGTACTGCATCCAGTTCTGGAGCCACTATTAGAAGAAAGATCTGCATATGCTGGAAGGTATCCAGAGAAGGGCCATGAGGATGATCAGAGGGCTGGAGCACCTCTCCTATGGACACAAACTGAGAGAGTTGGGGCTGTTCAGTCTGGAGAGGGGATGGCTCTGAGGAGACCTTCTTGTGGCCTTCCAGTATCTGAAGGGGTCTACAAGAAAACTGCTGAGGGACTTTTTAGGATGTTGGGTAGAAATAGGACTAGGGGGAATGGGGCAAAACTAGAAGTGGGTAGATTTAGATTGGATGTTAGAAAGAAGTTCTTCACCATGAGGGTGGTGAGACACTGGAAGAGGTTGCCCAGGGAGGTGGTGGAAACCCCAACTCTGGAAGTTTTAAAGGCCAGGCTGGATGTGGCTCTGAGCAACCTGATCTAGTGTGAGGTGTCCCTGCCCATGGCAGGGGGGTTGGAACTAAATGATCCTTGAGGTCCCTTCCATCCCTAACAATTCTATGATTCTATTCCTCAAAGCTTTGTAAGATGGTAAAAAAAGGGAAAAAATCTATTATTTCCAAGGCAGGTTGCTTCCTCCCCTAATTAGTGAGTCAGCTCTGCTAATAAAAATTACAACAGGGCATGAAAGCGGTGCTGAAGATGGGAGTATTTATGCAGGTCAGTGGGGGTTTTCCTAAACATTTTGATTACAACTTTAACTGCACTAAAACACATGCAAAAACCCTATCATTAAATTTAAACAGCCTGATGATATGCAGTACCAGACTACGAGAACTGCAAATAAATTGCTGTAATCTGCCATACTGTCACTTACTCCTGCTCCTCAGCAGCCATAATTGACTAATAGGATAATAAGGTGGCAGCTACAAATCTGAAGGCTTGACTCCATTGTTTTAAATGTCCTTGAGGAGAAAATACTCCAAGTCAAGAAGACAAAGTGGCCTGATCACAATCATCTCCCTTGATTCAACATACTTAAACACCCTTTTGGACTCCTGGATTACTTGGTGTAAAATGTAATGACATGTTGGTCTGTCCTGCAAAGTGACAAATGTCCAAGCAATGCCCTTGTTCCAGCACGCCCCTAGCATCCCCCCCAGCCCTTTGCTTTGCACACCTGTCAAGCCACAGCATGGAGCATGTTCTTGAGCCAAAGAGCTCAGTGAGAGACCCCAAGCTTGTGCTGCCCTCATATCCACCTGAGGCCACCTTCACCTGACTTTGGGACTAGGGCACCAACAGCCATTCTGTCCTACACAAGGGCAGCAACCTCATACCTGCTTCAGTGAGTGGATCATCACTGCATAAAACTGGTTCTGGTGAGCTAGGACATGTTGTATCTATGATAGGATCACAGGATGTTAGGGGTTGGAAGGGACTTCTGGAGATCTTCGAGTCCAACCCCCCTGTCAGAGCAAGACCATAGAATCTAGTGCAGGTCACACAGGGATGCATCCAGATGGGTCTTGAAAGGAGAAGGAGACTCCACAGTCTCTGGGGAGCCTGTTCCAGTGCTCTGTGATTCTTACAGTAATGAAATTCTTCCCCAGGTTGAGGTGAAATTTCCTGTGCTGTAGTTCACATCCATTGCCCCTTGTCCTATCACAGGGCACAGCGAGCAGAGTCTGTCCCTTCCTTCCTGACACCCAGTCCTCAGATATTTATAGACACATATTAGATCCCCTGTTAGTCTTCTCTCCAGACTAAACAGCCCCATGTCTCTCAGGCTCTCCTCATAAGGCAGTGTTTCAGTCCCTTCATCATCCTTGTAGTCCTCTGTTGGACTCTCTCAAGTAGATTCCTGTCCCACTTGAACTGGGGAGCCCAAAACTGGATGCAACCTTTACATTGGGAAAGTCTATTAGAGATCTGAGCTGCATCCTGGTGTAAATAGAAACCTAGCAAGGAGAAATGAATAAGTGAACTAAAATCCAGGGTGGATCAGCATCTACTTCTGCAACTGAATGTGCTCCTCAGTGCAGCTCGGTGCAGCAGGGAAGACTGGAGTTGGTGTCAGTCCTCCATCTCCCACAGTTTCCCTCCTAGTGACTCCAGCGTGTGTCCCAGGCAAGTGCTTTATTGCTTTTTCCCTGTCCTCTGCCTTTCTCAGATATCAACAACTCATTCCTCCTCTTCCTTCTCGAGACTAAAAAGGAGCAGCGGAGCCACTGCGCAGTGCTTCCCACAGCAGGGCTCCCCGGCCGCCAGCCAGCACGGCTGCAGGGTGACTACTGCCGCTGCCTCATTTCACCCCGAGCCCACGCAGCTTTGACCATTCCTAGCCCAGGTAAGAAAACCACAACGGAAACCCCTCCAGTCACTTCACCGTGATTTGCTTTCAAAATCTGAGACGCTACTGAGAGGTTTGGGAATCAGTCTCACAGACTCCCATTGCCTCCTAGCCCTAGCAGCCACAGTGCTCCTGCTGTGACTAAGAGCATCACTTATCCACAGGGAGCATCCAGCCTGCTCCAGCTCCTCGGGGCATAACATTTTCCAGAGCTGGCCGAGGAAAGCTGTGCTCCCCCAGTACATCCCCAGTCCATCAGAAAGAGAAAGATGCAGGGTCTGTGCAGGAATGGACTTTCAGAAAAAGAAAAAAGGCGAGCCCGAAAGCAGCAACACGGGTCCATGAGCAATAGGGAGAGAGACAAACCCGGACAACAGAAAAAAAACAACCAGAAAGAGAATTCCAGCATCACTGACGGAATTGCTCTGGAAGAACTCTGGGCTAAAAACTGTAATTAGAAACTACTAAAAAGCACCTTTATTTCTTTTTATTTTAAGGACTTCGTTTCCGTGATTTAAGAGTAAGGATTAACTCTTAATTTGAGCCAGAATCTTTAACCCTACCTAATGACAGAGCTGGAAAAGACTTCTGTTTATCTGTGATTCGGTCTGTTTACAGCATGGCATGTTAAAGCAATTAAGAGCCCTTAAGGATAAAATACTCCTGAACAGTATGCCATTAGGTCCATTTAAGCATGCAGTGTCAGCAAGCAAAGCACTATCTTTGACTTAGTGTTGTAAGAAAGTTTGAGCCTGGGTAATAACTTTTCTTTAATAATGCAAATTACAGAAAATAATGAGAACATTTGCATGCTTCCTCAACAAAGAGAAGCGTTTCAAAGACTCAAGGAGCAGCCTAGGCAATAAGAAACTTACTTGTTCTCATGTGCCAAACTGCTTTGCTTTTCCTCTTTCCTGCTGACCGAAGGGTTTCACGCTGGAAATGCTAATCACGTTAGCATTTGCCATAGCTCACACTCTTGTTCTTACTGTCTATAGAAACCTGTAATTCAACCAAATCACCATCAGCTATGGTATTCACTGCAGCACATCTATATGCCTGCACATGCTTTATCTAGGAACCTCTCCACACATCCACAGGCAGGAATCATCACAGAATTCAAGGTGATGGGCAAAGGCTGAAACCTCCTAAGTCTTAAGCTAAAGAAGATGAATCTCCTCATTTTTCTCCCTGATGCCAAGTTCTTAGCTTTATGCTCCCATTCAATCATCAGATTAAAAGGCTTGGTTTCCACAAACTTTTAAATTGATCTTGTTTGAGAGTCAGAAGATGAGAAGCAAAGGATGCCTTCTGTTGAGGTACAAGCACTGCCTGGACAAGCTAAACAGTCATTAAGAAAACCTGAAAACAAAGAAGCAAGTTCTTTTCCAAGGCCTCCACAGGAATGTAAAACAACTAGAATAATAACATGTAAGTAAGAGATTTAGGGGCCCTAAATCAGTCCATGAATAATGCCTCAAGCCAGCAGAAGCCATTTGAGAGAATGCCCTTTCAACTGGCATCTGTGAACATCAAGGTGCAAGATGCAAAGTCTTACTATATATAATAAAATCTGGTATAAGGTTTCCTAATACCATCACCACACAACCACATTCGTGTACCACAAAGATCTCACCCAATGTATGTTCAGATTTGCTCAAAAAAAATCAGATAGGTTATCTTTACTGACACTGACCCCAGGAGACCAACCCACACACCCAAATGCTGATGCCTGTCACCTTTTCAGGTGTCCCAGGGTCTTCTGCCCAGCCTCCAGCTGCCACTCCAAAACAGAGCAGACGTCCACTGTGTCCTGAACCACATGTGGCAGGCCTAGGAAGGTGCCTTGGATGAATCGTGGATGCCTAAAGTCCTCTCCTGGGGTCTTCACAGTGCTGATGACAAAAGAAGTCAGCACAGGAACCTTCAAATCCAGCTGGTGCTGTGCTTTGGCTGTCGGGAGAGTAAGGGCTCAGCCATGACTGACACATGATAACCTCATTAAAACAACATGAGGGATCTGAGAAATCTTATTTTTCCATTCTGCTTGTGGAAACTAGAATGATGTTAAGATACAGAATGCCTGAAGAAAATATGAATTTGGGATGGTTTTAAAGCCATGACATCCCACCACTGTTTTGGGATTCATACACTACCTACACACAGCAAGATCTGTAAAAAAAGTGCTGTTTCTTTTTAAACAATTTTGGTGTATTTTTCCCTCTGAGTTTTCCGATAAGGTAGGATGCGAACCTACTTGCAAATGCTGTTGAAAAAAATTAAATTTCCTTTGTAAACTGAAAAGAAGCAACAAGTAAAAACTACAGACCCCAGTTTTTCCATTTCACCTGTGCTATTTATTTACAATAGAAAGCTCTGCATTACCTCCTAACTCTGCCTGTATTGCGGGCCAGGAGAAATGAATGAATTGCACTTTCTAGACCTAAGATAATGACAGCATCAGCTCAGAAGACACTGTGGTAAATGACTTCTGGGAAAAGTCCTGGTTTGCTTTGTTACATGGGGAAAGAAAAAAAAAATCAAACCCTTACAACTCTATTATGTTTTCCCTAATCTACACAAAACTTTATGATGGAAAATAAGGTCTTCAAGATGATCCTAAAGCATCTTCTGAATGAAAGGCCGCTTGCCTGCACGCTGAGCTATCTGAATGCATTTATGTTGATGTAATATGCACTCTCCCACTACAGAGGAAAGGTTGTATTCAGGGAAAGCACTTATCAAGATTAAATTTACATTTTCTGAGATTGTTAGAAAGTGGTTTTCGTGAAGAACAACTGCAGAAACCGTGTTCACATTTGGAAATGCTGCAAAATGCACTTTCTGAAATAGGCTTTACTACTCCTGAACCTAAGGAAGCTAGAAAATACACAAAGGAGATGATATATTGTTTTTAAAGAAATGTGTTGATGGCTTGGAGATTAAAACCAATATCGAAATTAATTCAGAGTGTAACTGAAATGAGAGAGGTTCATAGGCTGACCTGCATGCTTAGCAATGTCTCTGACTCAGGACCTTCATATGCACGTACACATACATCGGTATGCACAAAATGCCTTTACTGTATTTATGTAGGTGTCTATCCAGTAAAAATACATTTCACATACATGAGTTTGCATTTTTACATTACAAACATGTGCACATTATGCACTGAGGACACACACACGCAAGAAATTCCTGAGAATGCAGGAAAATAGGTTTCTAAATTATAAGAACCAGGTCTTATCTTAACAAAAAAGACCAAAATATAAACCAATTCCAGAAAGGCTCAGCAACCATCTCTGCCTTTTCAAGTATCTGCACTTTGAACAAGAACCAAACCCTGTGAAGCCTGATAAACCAACAGCTCTGAATGATTTAAGGCATTAACAGCTCTGTTCCTCTCTCCTTCAGCGCACACATCTGTGATGAGGTTTACCTTCTCATTTCAAACAGAGGGGAAATTTATACCTATAGCAGCACCCATCAACAACAACAATAATATATACTCTGAAGTTCAGTGAGTTAAGTTGGATTTTGCAAACAACATTAGCAAAGTCATTTGCCAAATGGATTGTTGCAATTCAAAAATTCCTGGCCACATCAAGAGAGCTATTGGACAAATTAATCGTTCCTGGTCTGTGCTCTGAAATATCAACAATTTGTCTGAGTTACAGTCTGTGCTGAACCTTTTCCGGTGTCCTATGAGAAATGAGTCTGGTATGTTTAGTCCAGTTGCCAGAGAGCTAATATTTCTGCACCACAAAAATTATAACCTCGGTTATTGTTCCCCTCACTGGCAATTCTCAGCAGAGACCTCAAAGACTGAATATGCCTCAAAACAGAAATGACTAAACACTGGAAACAGTCTATTTTCAATTACTGGGACCACTGCTGTTGCCATCAACAGACCCAAGATTTTGCTTCATCCAGGAGAAGGAAGACCACACTCAAGAGAGACTGAAGAAGTTTGCTGTATTACTGCCACCTTGTCTGGGACTACTCTACTGCCTAGAAATGTCAGTAATTTTCTATTATTGAAAATAAAGAAGAATCTAAAATACATGACTTAAAAGCATTCTCATTTTGATTATCTTTTGCCACTTGTAGGCAGTTACTCATGAAACATTTAGACTCAAAATAGGTAATTTGGGGAGAACACTATCCTATCTGCAGAGGCCCAGCAAGGAAAGAGCTGCTTCACTTTAAATTGCTACATAGATGTATATAAAGCAAGAATATAGTATAGCATTCTCATGAGATAGCTTCCTCTAGCTCTAAATTAATTATTTCCCAAACTCTCTCTCTTGGACAAATTTGATTTACCTTGGTGAATATTCCTCTCAAGGCAGAAAAGAATCAAAGTAATTAAAGACTCACAATAAAAGCTTTCCTACTTCTAAATGGCATGTAGCTCCTTCCAGCCTGCATGAAAATCTACCTTCATCTTCAGCAAGGAACTAGCACTGACCTTCAGTAATGGTGGGTTTTAACTCTTGGAAGCAATGGAAAAGAAAAGGAGAGCATTACTAAGGGAGAAGATGAAACCTACCATGCCTGGTGACAGTGGCCCAGAGCTGGAAGCCCAATGTGCTGCTGGGGCTGATACCACAGCTCCAGAATCATATACTGCAGCATCACCTTTAAGATAGGCTTCCTATGAACTTGCAACAACCATCTGCTGAGCACTTCTACTGCTAAGCCACTAGCATGAGTAGAAGGTATTTGAGGTTGGTCGCGGTGGTGTGCTGCTGTCAGCTGTTTAATACATTGCCTTGATGAAATCTGCCAAGGTTGTTTTGAACAGTAACATCTGCTTCTTTCCATGGTGGTCTGACTTCTCAAGATAACAAATCTGACCTTTCTCCCTTTCTGCTTCTTTGAAGAGCCAGCATGTCACAGAAATCAAGGCTGACCAACTTAGGTTTACTCTGCTGTTCATCAAATAAAATATTTATCAGTGCCCAAAACAAATGGAAATTCAGAAGAAGTAGCATAGAAGTGGTATTTTCACAAAAGTTGTTGTTTTAATCACAGATAAGTAAAAAAGCAGTTGTAGACAGTGCTTCCTCCAGGTTTACAATGACACACCATGAAAGCAATTCAAAAATCATACCAACATAATGTGTGGTGCCAAACACTGGCTACCACAAACCCACTCACCACTCCAAAACTGCTTGCACCTGTGACCCTCTTGGAATATAGTCTATCCTGTCTTAATATTCTCTTGCCTCTGCTGAAAACCCACAGAATAAAGGTTCCTGTACAAGCCTGAAAACACAGCTAGTCATTCCAGAAAGATTCATCTCCATCTACATTCCTAACTATGAAACAGAAGAAGTGTAAAGGTTGAGCCCAACCATTTTTAACTGCTCTGCAACATTGCACAGAGCAGAGAAGTCAGATCCTAGATCTCTGCAATCAATTCAAAACAAAAATTCCTTCCCTGTTATAGAAATAATGCTTGATTTATAGCTGGAGAAACAAAAGTTGTCAGGTTTAGTAACTCCTCCAAGGTCATGGAGAGTCAGTGGGTGGTCACAAACCAGCTAGTGGAACCCAAACCTCTCCCCACACTGAGTCAGTGGTGAGTTCACCTACTGCAGGGAGCATATGCAAGGCTAGAAGGCGTGTTCTCCCAGAGCCAGCTAGGCATATCATATTGCCCTCCAAGGAAAACAAATACATATATTGGACAATTTCTGATGAAGGAAAAACTCTTCCCTACAAAGTCATTGTGATGACAGCAAAAGAGCAAAAGCAGGAGGAAAAAAACCTCTCCTCAAAACCAATACTAACGATTAAGGCTAGTACCCTTAACTTGCAGACAATTTAAAGCTTCTATGTGTGGACATGTGATGCTTTCCAAAAACACTTTGAAAAACCTAGTGAAGGGTATTTCTCTTGTGCCCATACAAAAGAGCCAGGCAGAAAAAAGTAGCTGCTTCCCTGCAAACAAGTGCTGCTGGAAGTGCTGGAAATGGCCAGTGATCAGAGGTTAATTTTTTATTAATTAGAGCACAAAGCATCCTGCCTTGTCCCTCATTAAGGCATCTCCAGGCAGTTTGGCTTGGCTAAGCAGGGAGCTGAGGGAGGTGGCAGACACCCTGTGACAAGGCTGTCATGGAGAAAGCTGAGCGCTCCCGCTTCAGGAAAGCTTCTTCAATCAGGACACAGCAAGTTTGATCAACAGCAGCTTCTCAAGTTGGATAAAGGTGATCCCAGTGCATTGCTGGCTTTAGTTGTCTGACAAGGCTCTTGAAATGTGAGCCTGCAGCAACAAACCCCATCCGTTTCAGCCAGGCTTCTATTTTTTTAAATAGTCAGGGAGGGAGAAAGTGCCAGGGGAGACCGGCAGTGAAAATCATCAGGAAAGCAAGTAAAGGGAGAAGAGAAGGGAGTGCAAGTGGGTCTTACAGATTCATACATTTAAACATAACCTTCCTATAATGTCTGATACACCAGAGCACAGGGTCTCAATTTGGAGAGTAAAAACAGCTTAGACTGTGGAAATGAACCTTATAGGGCAGGCACGTCTCGAAATACCTAGCAACGGGAGTCACTAAACTTGGGTTGTTTTCCTTATTGCAAACCAGAGTCCTCATATTGAAAACACAACCCCTCTAAACCATCCTCAAATCCTGGGAAGTCATCTGAACATCTCCAGACATGACTGAGATGAGAAAAAAACATCAAGTGTGTGCAAAACCACCAGTATGTGTTCTTTCCCTATGATGCACTGCAGATGAGGAAGGCTGCATCCCCCAGGACGAGCTGTGGGGAGGTGTGTGCCTGTCCCCACGTGCACGCTCACGTGCCAAAGTTTCCTCTTTTTTCATTTCTTCTTCTCATTTTTCATCTCTTGTTCTCCTGGGAAGACAGCTCAGACAGTGTCTGGCCTTATCCGGAGATAAACCTCCTTGTTCTTGTCAGAAGCGGTGCCGGATGAATGGCAGCGCAGGCAGCGCGGTATTTCAACTCTTCCTCTTAGAAGGGGATTAAAGAATGGCAGCACAGCCTTAGCGCTGGCACAGGTTATGCACAACTCACTGACAATATCCACAGCTTTCCAAATCATCCGGTACTGCACTTCAGTGTCAGGTGAAACACTCTGGTTTGCAATTTCTAACAGGAGACTCTCGAATGGTACTTGCAAGGTGGTGACGCGTGGCATCAAATTAAGGGAAGTTTAGAAATTAATCACCGATTTGAAACTGACTTCTTGGTAAGCTCAATGGTGCTGCCTACTGATGTTTCTGCCAGGCACAGGCAGCTTCGCTCCTCAGCCATCCTCTTTCAATACCCTGTTTTGGACCCAGTCATACTGCATCTGCCTGAAGATCACAACATGCTTTTTTTCCAAAAAACTTACAACCCCCTGAATTAAGTAAATAAATGCATAAGCTGAGGTTGGAAGCATCTAGGAAATATACCCCAGAGTGAAGTTAACAAGCAGCAGAATTTGAAACAAAGCCGATCTCCAGATTCAGATTTCTTTTAAATTGGAAGTATTTTCAAATTTGTGAAGAAGCTGAGCCATTGGGATGCAAAGCCAAGTATCTATTTCTTTAAACGACTTTAAAAGGCAACTTGATATATCAGAGCCTGTGACTGTTCAAGTATTTTCAGAAAAATTGCTGAAAACTCATCAGTATGCCTTTTATATGCTATACTGTACAGGGAGGCAATAGCCATAGGTACTGTATTTGCATTTTTATGCAGACATTTACGTGAATAAAAGAAAGCATTTTGTATGTCTGGATTCCCATTTAAACACAAATCCCCATTTCTAAAAGCACATGTTCAGGAGCATGCTGAAAACACAGCCCTTAAACAATGTGATGCTTCAGTAGCCTTCCCCACAATGTGCCAGTGAGCTTGCAATTTTAAACTCTTTTTTCCTCTCTGTCTCCAGAACTAAGCAAGACCCTCTGAGTGTTTTAAACCCCTGTACCTGTTTACCCATGGCAAGGCTACGGCCTACAGTAAGTACATTCCCTTGCAAATGATTCTCTTGGTACCACGTTTTGGAATTTGCTCCATTGTTTCCAAAGGAGGTAACAGCAAGAGCTACAGCAGCATAGAATCATAGAATCACAGAATGGTAAGGTTGGAAGGAGACCTCAATGATCATCTNATATTCAGGCTCCCTACAGGAAGGCTCACTTCAGCTGCAGCTTCTCCTAGGTGGATGCTGATGAGGAATTGCTAGGGACTTTACACCCTAATCAGTCTCTGGGGAAGCCTGCTCCAACAGCAACAGACGTGGGCTCTGGTCTTGGGTCTACTCTGAATTTCCTGTGGGAACGGACGAGTTATTTAAAACTTGTGGTGCTTCGGCATTTCATTAATTCATCAGGGAGTCAAATCACAATTTAACACCAGTTCCAAATTCTAAAAAGAATGTATTTGGTTCAGAAGTCAGTCACATGGACTCTACTTTCTATGAGACAAAAGGAAAATGAAATCCCCTGTGCCATTTTTATTTTTTTTTAAACAACAAACCATCCCTTACCACAGCACTGCCTCTTGCTAAATCCTGTGAAATGCTGTGATGAGCTATCTGTTCCCATCCCCAAAGAATTCCCCTTAAAAACTCTGCAGGTCAGTTTTAAAGCCTTTATTTCGAGCTCTCAGAAAGCTGGATTTTCTGAAGGACACCGCAACCTTCACACCCCCTGAGCACTGCAGTACACATGCACCTGGGAAGCATGGTTGGGGGAGTGTGGGGCTGGAGCCTGTGAAAGCCAAGCATAGCTTGGAAGAAAGCCCCAAACTCCACAACTCCCCCAGAGCACATGTGTTTTTCTCTTCAAGTCAAATCCCCTGCTCGCCGTTTCTGAAGCTAATGTTGTTGTGTTTGTTTTTTTTTAACTTATAAAGTGTCTGAGTTATTCCACTTTTTAAAAAAAGGCTCAGACATTAAACTATTTGGTCAACAACTGTTTTTAGACATGAGAACAGCAAATGAATGATTATTTTTATCAGGTCCTGTATTTAAGGCAAATATCCCCTATCAAAAAGTGGGCTGTGGAGAGCCTGGCTTTGCAATTGAGTGTAATGCTACTATTCTGCCATGAAAAGACTCCCAATACTTAGACCTACAGCCACGAAAAGATCCCCAATACTTAGACCTACACCCTTGAAGTCCCTTTCTGTAATAGCTCCTTACCTGAAGGCGGTGCTCAAAGCATGCTGGAACACTTTGAATCCAGGCCTGAACACAGTATTGCCCAGGTATCAAGTGAAAACCTGCTGGAGCATCTGCCAGCCCCTCCAAGCCTCTTTTCGCTTTTTGGCCACAACCACAGAGCAACTGACAAAAGCTCCTGCTCTACTGCTGGAGCTTCAAGACCTGGGTTTCTCCTCCATGTAACAAGCCAATAGTCAAGTTTCCAAAAATTTTCCAGATCTAAGGCCTTGTTTTTCCCCCATGGAGACTGGCAGGTGACTTCACCTCCAGCCTGGCCTGCCTGCAGTTCATCATTACCTTTTTCCTTTTTCTTTCTCCCACTGTGCTCTGAGCTGGACTGAGGCTAATTGGAAAAACAGCCCAAATATTGCTTGCATGGAACAACTCTGTTATCAAAATGTCACACCTTCTCTGCCAGGGATTGCAGAGCATACCATCAAGCTCACTCTCAGATGGTGCCAGTGGTTCTCAACAAGCTCCAATGCTACAACAGCATGTCTCAGCAGCAATGCAGGGAGAGTTTTCAATCTTGTTAGTTCAATCATATCAAGCTTAAATAAAGAAGGAAAACACATCTTTTGTCTGTCAAGGTGTTAGACCAGTCAGGACTGCTGTCTCAGCTCTTCTAAGACTTATTCTTGTTAGTCAGTGTATACAATACACCTGGACTCCTTTCTTTACTCCCTCTGTGCCACATACAGTACCTGAAGCACCTCTTCTTTTCCTGTCTTTAAAATGCGTGGTGAAGCCTGCTTGCACCTTATTAGGCCATGATACAATTCAGCTGCTGTTTGCAACATGCAATGAATTTCTAGAGGAATGCAGCACTTTCATTAACCACCTGGTCACTGAAAGCTGAACAACTCAAAAGATGCTTTCCTGCTTTGCTTTGCTGTGGAGTAGAAATGTCTGTAACAAAGGTAAAATCACCAACCGCACCAGGACCTACTGTGAGGTACAGACTTGTGCTCTGACCTTCTGAGTCTGTAATTCCAGTGGGACTTGCACAGGGTGCCAGGACAAAATCAGCATAGCAAAGAGAGAGACCTAGATATGAGGAGCTGTGTCCCTGCAGCCACTGCCTTCCTGCCTGCTTCATGCCTGATCCATCCAAAAAAGCTGAGATTCGTATTTCCCTGCAAAGTACCTGGAAGAAACACCATAGCTCCATGTGTACATGCCTGGGCCAGTAGGGATGTGGGTTTTCTGGCCCAAATTGCTCAGCTGAGCAGCTCATGTTTTTACCCTAAAGACCGGACTGAATGTTTCACCTGGCTAAAGAATATGGTCAGTGAAAGGCTGTGCAGCACTACATTACTAACAAAAGAAATACTGATGCTATTGAACATCACAACAGTGAGCTGAAGTGCTGGAGAACCACTAAAGCTGCCAAAATGCTCCAGCAACAGGAGGAGGATGGGGTTTGTAGGTCTTACTTGAAAAATGCCACCTTTCATGCAGTCAGAAACAAATAAATTTAAAAAATGCCTTCAGATATTTGGCGTTAGCCACCAGGAGGCAGGCAGATCTGAACAAGTTCATGTAGATGCAAAATTAAACCTGACAGCCATACCACTCCTCCCAAGCAAACAATACCACCAAAGGGCAGTGGCAAAACGGTCTCCCGTTTGTAAGGCTGAGCTTAATTGTAAGCAAAAACCCTTCCCAAAGGATGGTATTGAGAACCGATGGAAAGCAATGACAGGGCCTGTCACTGCAGGGGGTATGGTGTGCTGTGCTTGGTGCCTCTGCCCCTCAGGCAATTTGGGGCCAGTGGCGTGACCTTGCTGTGCAGTGGTTGAGGCCATACATACTGGCTCTGTGGTCCCAGCCCAGCCTGGGAAGCAGAGGAGGAAGGAGTCAGTCTGCCCCTAGTCCTCCAGGACCTCCTGCTAAAGGGAGTTACCACTAAGGCTTGACCTGCAAGCACGAACACCTCAAAAAAAATCTTTAAAATGTCTGTATATAATTAAGAAAATGCTGTGAATGACAGTGCATAAATCACAGGTATCTCTACAGACTGTGAGAAGGCATTTCAAGGTAGCTGAATGATCGTGACACAAAGCAGTTATTTATACATAAATTACAGTAACTTTGCACATGCTAACAAGGCTGTCATCCCCTCCCTCTGTGATTTACTGTGATCTGGTAATGGAAAAGCTTAATTTCCCTGACACTGGAGTGGTAATGGGCCCGGTAATTCCCACACCGAAAGCACTTCCTCTGCTGCAGGTGGTGGTGACCCCAGTGTGTTGGCAGGTCGGGGGGGTCCCACCGGCTACCCCCAGCCCAGGGAGGCTGTCACATGTGCCCACATCGGGCCCTGACCCACCGTCCGCTGGGGCGGTCACAGCCAGAGGATGCCTGCCCTTGCCTAGCAACCGGTTGGGAGGAAATGGCATCAATTAAAATGAGGGAGACCGGGCTGAAAGCTGAGCAGGAAAATGAAAACGCAGCTGAAGTGAATCCTTTCATAACAAACTCGTGAAAAATTAGCCTCGTTACAGAGCATTTGCTTTAATAAACAAGGCGTCTTTTTATCAGCCCCCCTAGGTAGGTTGGGACCCGCAGGCTCTCTCCCACCAGGTTTGCTCTGGCCACAATCAGGCTGCCCATGGCGGCAGCCCCTAAGCTAAGCATGTAGAGAGACAGTGAGGAGAAGTCTTCAGTGTAGGGCACAGCTCAGCCACAATTTGGAGGTACAGCTATAGCCCCAGGCCTGAGAGGGGCTCTCCAGTAGGCACCCTTCCTTTCAACCCTGCAAAACCACTCTGCCATTCCTCTCCAGACCAAGCTCCCACAGAGACATGAATCTGCCTGAATGTGATCTTCATCTTTCTGCTTTTTTTTCCTGATAATGAGGCAGTGAAAAGATATTTATCTCAATTTCAAAGCAGCAGTCATCCTGTGTAAGCCTAAAATTTACAACGTGGCAGTGTGCTGGCCCTTGGTGAAGGTTACAAACCCAGCCAAAATGAAGGGAGGTGATGTGAAGCCTGCATTTATGCTGTGCTGGAATTCAAACTTGCTTAATTAAAATACCTGATGGGGAAGTACTGAATTTGCTCCAGCTGAACCTTTACACAGGACAAAATATGGCCAAAGGATTGCAGTAATGCAGTTGTGCACTTGCAGTTAAAGACAAGTTTCACAGCTGCCCAGCCTGGGTCACCCTTTTGCTGATGCTCTGTCCCTACACACCCCACTTAGCACTGAGAGACACAAATCAGGGAGACCCCAGTTCAATTCCACTGCATGGGACCTCCTGGTTCTATCCCACTTCATGGGACTGGGTCTGACAGTGGCAGCACTTTCGGGAGAGAAGACTGCAGCATCTGTAGCCACCATGCTGCTCAGCCTTAGTGAAGGCCACCCATCTGGCAGTAAAACAAGGGGGGAAATCCCCCCAAAGAATAATTTTCTCTAATTTGTGGAAATAAAGCCTACAGTGCATCCTTAACTACCCATGTAAACTCTTCAGTTTCCAATCTTCCCCCATATTTAATACAAAAATTCTGCTATATTGCCAATTAAAAGGTTCCTTCAAAGCCCCACAAGAAAGGAAAATGCTCCCTCAGCTCAGCAGGGCTGTCCTGTTGAAGAAGATAATCCGTTTAGGAATGACTAATCATTCATGGAGAGAAAACAGAAATCTCCTTCAGAGACTTCCACCTTATACTCAACATTCCTAAGTTTTAGCTAAGAGGCTGCTGTCCCTTGGTACAGGACTCAGGCATCTTGCTTTAATGTGATGCAAAAAGAGAGGGAGATGGCAAAGGGAAAAGAAACCCTTCTCAGTTTGAAGACAATTATTACTTTTGATTTTCTGTGAATTACCGTAAAAGAAATCGGCTAAATTATTTTACACTTTTTTATTTCTTCTGACTGTGACTAGATGGCATAAATGCTAAGGCCAGCTACTAGCAATGAATGCAAACAAGAAAAAGGAGTAATCTTCCCCAGGAGGGCTGGCTGCTTTTCTGGTGGACATTTGGAAGTCACTCTTGATCAGAAGTTCGTTGGGATACTTCTTGGCTGGCAAGGCTGCTGCAAAGTGAACTGAAATAATGCTAAATGAGTGAGATTCCCTTTGGTTGCATTGCTAACAGAAGCTAAAAGAAAATTATCTATTTACACCTTCATGCAACATCCTCTCAAATCATCTGAGCACAAAGGTAATCAGCATTTGCCAGCAATTGCTGCGTTGCATGGCTCATGGCAACCTCACGTCGGCCTCATGGGTTATATCATACGCTTCAGAGAAAAAACAATTATCACCACAAGCCTAAACAAGTTGAATAAACAGGAGATCTGACCAAGCAGCTGCAGAGCTGTCCAGCAGGTTTATAAAAACAGAGTAATTGTTACAGCCATACCTTGAAGGCACACAAAAAGAGGGCAAAACTGCACAGAAGTAATTTGATCCACAGCATTCTGTATTCAAAGCAGTGACGATGAATGACTCAAGAACCAAACACCTCCAGGCAATAGACTAGCTGCAAACCACACATCTTCCTATTTTGCTGATTTGAACCCCTCAAGAGGTATTATGACAGGGACTTCTCAAAAAGGTAGGCTCTCCTAAGCAAAAATTGTGATGGGAAGACTTTGGGACTTAACACTTATCCTTCTGATGCATGTATAGCCACAGAGATGAGAGTCCACTCACAGCACTTAAGTGTTTGAGAGACAGGAATTAACAGGGGAATAATGTGAAGAAGTGCGTCAGATAAGAGATAAATAGAGCACAGCACACATTTCATGCAGGCAGCATAAGCACAGGACAGGGCAGAGCTCCAGACGGGGCTCCTTTCCAGCTCTGCCCTTCCAGCTGACTTTGAGACGGTGAAATGCCTATGGTCTGTCTTCTCCATGTGGCAGTTCCCACATCCATAAAATGGAAACAGGGCTACCTTTCTAAAACTCTTTTACAGAAAGCATTCTGTAAAGTTTTTATGATGCCATGCATATGTAACTCATGCAGTTTAGCAAGGATTTTCTGAAACTAACTATTCCTGTTTATTAATACACTCCATGCGGGGAGAGGAGCACCTAATTAGATTACAGCCTGTCAGAAAAGGACCTGGTGATTACAGTGAATCAGAAATGAAGCATAAGCCAGGATATATCCTTCTGTTGGAAAAAACAAATGAAAACAACAACAAAAAACAAACACAACCTCCCAAACAACACCTCCAAACAACAAAAAAAAACCCCACAAACCCTGATAACAACAAAAAAACCAAAAACACACACACAAACAAACAAACAAACAAAAAGCTCCAAATGCCACCCAGCCTGGAAAGCAGAGACAAGAGCACAGGCTGCAAAGATGCATGAAGTCATCTTTCTACTGCTATTAACAGCTTGGATGGCCCCAGCTGACTGAGCAGAGGTGACGTGACTCCAGAAATATGTAGGGCAATTGAGTTTCTAGAGGAAGCCCAAGAGAGGCCACGTTGTAGACCAGAGGAACTGGAAAAGTCCTTGAACTGGAGAGCCTTATTGTTGGATGCTGCCAGGCTCACTGTGAGTGAGGTGACCAAGAGGATGCGGCTGGAATTACCCATCCCAATCCTGCTGCACAACTGATACGGAGAATATTTGGCCACCCCAGTGGTGAACAGCCAAGAAACACATGAGCTACAAGTGTCAGCCCACCCAAGATAGCCTCCATGACTCTGGAAATAAAGCTGTGTGCCAGGGATGGCATACTGCTGCTGGGCATCACAGCAGCTGCGATGCCAAGGTGAAGGAACCATGAAAGGCGAGGCCATGAGCTCTCTTCTATCCTTCCACATCTCCCACTTGGCCTTAGCATGGATCTAATTTCCACCAAAGTGACAGACTTTCCTTTAAGGGTCTGCCGGTAAAACACTCTGGGTCAAAACACTTTTCCTCCACTTCTAGGAAACTTGCAGTATAAAGTAGTGAAAAAAAGATGTGGTTCCCTCTTCTCTCTTCCCTAACTTGGTCTGTGCTTCAGTCTCCTGCCTCCTCTACTCCTGGCTGCACTTAGCTGGAAGGGCTGTAAAAAGAAGCGGATCAGGAAGGGCAAGCTATTCGATATTTGCACTGGAAGAGGTCAGGTGTCCAGGGAACCAAGAAACCCATTTTCCTCCTGGACAAGAAGCATTAGCACTTACTTAACAAGACGGTGCCCAGTTAAATTTAGCGTCTCGGCACACACATTGCACAAGGTCACACTGGCTTTTCAGAAGCCTCTCCAGCTTTCAGATCGTCGCACCCCATTTCTTTTTTGTGTATTTGTGATAAACCAATTTGTCATTCATGCCTGAACATCTATCCTCTGAGTCATGTCTAGGCACAAGGGTTTTTTAAGACTGGCATCTGGAAGCATGAACAAAAAGGCCATTAATGGCAGTGGACAGTCAGAGGTTTAACTCAGCCAGTTTATGAAAGCAATTTGCTTTCGGGTTATTGGTGATGATGGTGGAGATCAGACTCACATCACAAATACGAAGAAAGGCAAAAATCGAAGACTCAAGAACTAGGCTAAAAACAAAGCTGGAAATGAGTAACTGTGGAAAACATTACTGAAAAATATTATATATCTTCTGCCCTAGAACAGAGAAACCCATGAAAAAGGCCTGGTCTGGAGACAAGTTTTCCTACAGTCTCTTTTTCTCATTTCCCCATTGTTTCTTAATACTTCATATTCACCAAGTGCAATATTAGATTATGACTGGCATTTCTCTTTTGTGGCTTATATTAGAGAGGCCTAAGCATGAGCCAGCTGGAAGGAAAAAGGGAAAACCTTTCCCAGATTTTTTCATTAAAAAAGTATCTGCTATGAAATCCACATCTGGATTTTGCTGCTGAGACATTTCTACCTTACTTATTTCAATCTCTTTATTATTTTTGCATATCTATTATTGAGTTTTCCTTATGCATAATACCATATACGCTCAGGTTCCCAGATGATCTTGCAGCCAATAAGATCCTTTTCCATCCAAAATCAAATTAGTGTCCCCAGTCATCTCCAGCCCTGCTCCTGGTAAAGTGCCTACACAGTTTTCAAGTCAAGTCATCTGATAAGTTCATATTTCCCCCAGAATTTAAGGTCTTTTGTGTTAAGTTACATATCTTAACACTTTAGAATGGAAGGTACCATGTGAACATGTGAGAATAACATGTATACCTATGAGAATAATCTATGTGTGTATATATATATACATACATACATACACACATATAGATTTTTACTTATGTGGGCATATATATTTCAAATTAAATGAATGAGTTTCAGTACTGTCACTTAAACAATATTACCAGTGGGTGTTTTCCTCCCCTGATTTTTCCACGAGACTCACAGTGATTGAAAACAACTGCACTACCAAGGTCTCCTTGTTAATGGATGTGTCAAAATCCCAGAGGTAAAAGTTGTGAATGCAGCTCTGCACATTACACTGCATTTCTCATCCATTTCACAGCACAGAGCTGGAGTTATTTTTTAAGCCATATGGTTTCGCTATGCTTGCAACCTACAGCTAACACTACACTTTTAAGTGCATGAGTAGGCATTTACATACACAGAGAGAATACAAAACTCAATCTCCCAGTACTCATTTACATACATATCTTTGCACACACATGCGAGATTTATGTATAATGGATGCACTTAAGAAGCCCATTCTGATCCTTGAGATACTGCCACTTCCAGCAACATACTCCATGTTTGAGAGCAGGCAGGTATCTCTCCATTCCCTACTCCTTCACTTACAATCAGAAGGCATAAACTGGTCTGTACAAGCATTATGTATTTATAATATATGGCATATTTCTACCCAGAGAAGTACTCCCCATGCATCCATTTTAAGCAGCCTGTGCATGGATTGCTGCATACATCACTGGTTGAATCTCGTAAATCAGCCACCCCTAGATTGAATCTCCACTGCCACAAGCATATCTTGTATGAAGAAGTTATAACTCAGCAACAGTACAATAACCACTTCTCATGACCTACTAAAAATTGCATGCCCTCTTTTGTGACCCTACTGCCATAAAAGTCGATGGTGCACAAAGCTTCTGTTGTACCCTTGTGCTTGGAGATGAGCAGCCAAGGTGTAACTGGTAGCTAACCAAAACTAGCATATGCTCAGACGCAACCAGCACCAGCATTTCCCAGGGTAATCTTCAGTTACGTGTGAAATAAAAATGCAGGCACCTCCAGCTGCCTCAGCCAGGGAGCCAGGCTGGAGGCTGCCCTCACTACCCACCAATGCAGCTGCTGCCTCCATTCCCATTCCCACACTATCGAGCACTGATGCTTGGCACTTGATGAAAAGGAAATAAGCCATCAGGTGCCATTATGAGAAAGCCAAGCTCCTCAGCTGGCCTGCACCATGCACTGCCCACAGAACTTTCATTTGTTCTGTAAGAGCCAGGGACAAGCATAAAGATGAACAAATACCAAGAGCTGGTGAGATGCTACCTTTTACTCAGATAGCTGATTCACGACGATAAAGTACGGTTGCCTCTACAGACAGGCTCAGCTCTCCTGAGTTATAGCAATACAACCAACAAGAGAAAATATGAGTGGATCCTTCCCAAGACTAACCACTACGTAGAGAAGGCAGCAGTGTTAGGTTTGGTTGGGCATTTGTCTTCAGCAGGCCAGGGAGCAGGGTCACGCCGCACTGATATATACAGAGAATATATGCTGGGGAGGAGAGTTACAAGGCTGTAAAACACATTGTGGGGTCTGGCTGGGATCGCATAAACTAGGAAAATGGAGCTCAAAGGGTTTGTGATGCCAAAGGAAAGCTGTGAAGTGTTTACCGCCAGGTTCCATGTCACTGTCATTTCTCTTTTGTACAGTCCTGTTAGTCTGATGCTGCAACATGAGCCCTTTTTGCATCTCATGGTTTTTGTGAATGCTTCATTCCTATCTCACCACCTTCTCCCTGAACGGTACCAACATGAATTTCAGCATCAATTCCCATCTACTATCTGATATGCAGATGGTTATACACATCAATATTTGTGTGTGCCAATCATGCTGATTCAAGGGAATTATTCAAATATATAAAGATGAGCACAAAGGCAACAGCAAACAGGATAACAGCAAATAACAAAATGTGTATCCTGTTTAATAGTCTTAAAAAAAAATGCATGTCAAAAAATGCAGTCTCAGAAACATTCTTGAGATTATTACTGCAGTATGATGATGCATGGTGCTTTACCTGACTTCATTAAGGGAACACTAATCAAACAAACCAGTGGCACACAAAAATCTAAAAAATCTCGAGCTACTGGTGTTCACTTCTTGCCTCCAATGTCATCCACAAACCTACTGTCCTCTGAGTCCTTCTCAAATACCATGAGACTAATTTGCCTACAAAGCCAAGGAGACTTATTTTCCCCATGAGAAAGAGCAATTTCTTTCTGAAAGGAATATGCTACACATGCAAACCCAGGACCAGGTGATGGGAGAGGCTGTGCCATCTATGCGGGATGGGAGCAGGGACACTGCAGAGTCCAAGCAGATGAGACAGCCCCTGCAGCTCCCATCCGAACACATAATCCCCAGCAAGACATAACTAGAGACCAGTGTCAGCAGACAATCCACACTGCTTGACAGGCATGCCAGCATTTCTAACAATTACTCCCCAGTGCCAGTGCCTAAAGCCCAACGCCAGAATGTGGGCCAGAACCCTCAGTTATTGTGTTTTAAAAGCATGCACAGCTGTGAGGAGACACTGCAAAGAGAGACAGGGGAGAGGTTTTCCTCCTACCACTCATCACTCCCAAATAACCTGAAGAGCTATAGAACTACAAAAATGAGTGGGGAGGAAGCCATGCTGTAGGCAAGCCCTGCTGGCAGGGCATAGGCAGCAGCGTAAGGGCAGCATACAGTCTGCCTCAGTGGAGCACAGTCCTGGGGGGCAAAAGGCTCTGCAAAGCCTGGGATGCACTAGACCAGTGAAAGCAACCATTTCCATGCCTAGCTTGGGGCTCTTTTTTTGTGGAAAACAGTAATTCTAGCTGACTCCATGGGAGTGATTCCTGTTATAAATGAAAGGCTGAGGAGAAAGAGAAAAGGCTTAACATATATATTAAATTTAAATGCAGACATTTGACATTTGTAAAAAATTAATCTGTAGTATTTAACCACGGAGCTGTACAAATTGGTGCTTTCTGTTTACATAGGAGGCTTATGTAGCCAGTTCTCATAGTTCACTGGATATTGTATTTTAGCTTTCAATCCTATTAAGCTTATTTTTCTGTGACAGCATGGAGGGGTCCAGAGAGCATGGTATAGATTACACTTGGAGTAGACATCCTACGGAAATGTCTGGAATGGTTTAACAAACTCTTAAACTGACAGTCAGGACACGACAGCTTTTGTGGAGAAAAGGCTGGATGGAAAAACAGGAAACAGAAAAGTTCGTTTTAAGAATGTTTTTGCACCTCCCATACAGCTAGCTATTGCAGAGCTGACAGTTAAACAGGGTTTGCTTCACAAATGAAGGACACCCTCATGCCCCCTCACTCCACTGGCCTCTCACTACTCTTCACACCAGCAGGACCTCCAGCAGCAGCTGTCTGTGCTGCCCAGCACACAGTCTGCGATGGGGACAGATCTTGCCCCTGATCCACTGCCCTTTGCTGGCCCTACTGAAGTCCAGCCCATCCCAATCAGTAGAAGTGAGCGGCTTCTGTCATCTGCTTTGGCTCAAACACGGAAAGAGAAGTGGCATTTTTCAACAAACAAGAAACAAATGCCAGTTTTGCCTTCCTCACTCGGTAACCAAAGGCATATTATCTGTACACTGGTGGAAGCAGAAAGGCAGCTGCACGCCCCCAAACAACAGTGCGGGCTGCCATTTATCGTTGGTCCTGCACAATGATCCATCAAACCCTGTTTTGGCTGCTCATAAATTTACTTCTGTAGATGATGTACCATGCAAGAGAGAGAGGGAGTGGAGGAAGGAGAGGGAGTGAAAGCAAGACAACACCACCACCACTTATCCCCAAGGCAATCTCAACAGCTTTTGTCAATCTGATATAAACTGGATTTTAAAACTTCAACAAGCACCTAACGAAATTTGGGATGGCAACATATAAGGGTATTAATGTGCCAAAGAATCATGTCCCTTCTCATTTCCTTTTAAGTAAATAAAAGTCGGAAAGCTAACATTTAGACCCCCAAACTTGTCCTGTGAAATGCTTGTTTCAAGGAGGTGCTCTGTAATACCCTGCAAACAACTGGGCTTGCACAGTACTGATGTCAAGTTGTCAGATGCACAGATCTCCACCATCAGTCAGGCTGATTAATATTTGAATAAAGCCCCTATCTCTGCGTACACAGGAAATTATGTGCAAATGAGATACAGCAATGTAAGGGAGATTAAGAATCCAGTACAACATGAGATTAAAGATATTGCTTCTGCCTGGGGTGTGAGGCATCACTCGCACTTCCTTAGATGCAAAAGTGTCTCACTCGACTGTACACTAAGGGCCCTGTAAGGCTATCCGGCTGAGTTCAGCTGCAGCAGATAACACAGGTCCTTTGGTCTAGTGGTGGGTGAGTTTGGATTTCCTTTGGCTTGGATCCAATGGAAACCAAGTATCAGATGGAGACACTCAACTGTCCTCATGCCAGAAAATCCAAGGTCTGGAGCAAGATGTGGAGAAGGCTAGAGCTGGCCTGTGCTTCCCAGCACTTGTGTTGGGGGACTGCACCAATCAGCAGTGCTTAAGGTGTGGTAAGACACACTCATCAGACCTGGTATGGCTACAAGGCGGCTTCACAGTTTCAACATAGACAGGGCTCCTATTTCTAAAAGCACATGATGCCTGTGAAACGCTATGGGGCTGCCAGTGCTTCTGTCAGCCCTGCTGTAGGTGGTAATGGAGCGAGACACCCCAAATGGCCTGGAGCCATCCAGTAGCCAACAGCTGGCAGCAGCTCTGGGTCACTGTCAAGTTCCACATCTGCCAGGAAAGTGCTTCTGTTGATTGACCTTTCTAATCCTGCTGCATCTCATATGCACCACAGCAGAATGAGCCAAAGTGCTAAAGTTAGGCTTGGGAGTCTTGTTCCTCGAAAGCCTTATCCTTCTGACACAGCTCATCATCTAAATCAGAGATTTTCTCAGTCAACTGGATCTGCTGAGTGCCTCTCTCTGAAAGAAGGCCAAGAGCAGGGATTCAGGGTATATGAGGCCAAATACCCTACCCTTCATGCCAAAAACTATCAGCTACTGGTATTAGGCACTGTTGCCAGGCTTTCACAGGATAAGAGTTGAGGCTTATTGGCCTAGATGAGCAGATCTGGACAGGCACCACAGCAGTTAGAAGCAGTTCTTTGGCACAAATCCAGCCCCGCAGAGAGCCATGGCTCACCTCGAGGTGGGCAGTGCAGCTGAAGCTGGGGCACCATACATGGGTCCTGCTGAGTAACAGCTGTGGTACGTCAGCACTGTTGCTTCCCTTTCCCTCCCTGCCTGTTCAGGCAAAGTGCTTGCATGCCTGTTCATAACAGAAAGGATCTTAATGCAACAAAAAAACCCAGACAGCTCGGCTTTTCTGCCACTTTGTTAATGACATGCTGGCCTCCAGTCAACACAATAAGATCCAAAGGAGGATACAAAGGTCATGTCAGGAGGACACAACTCCACCACTTCAAAGAGAAATGCAAAACCACTGGCAGATTACAGTTTAAGATTGCCTATAGGTTTCCCAGTGACACATATTCCTCACATCCCTGTATGGACCTGGCCCCTGCACACAAGTCAGCATAGCAGCTCTGCTCTGCAGCTCCCTTGTACCACTCTTCCAATGCTCCACAAAGATACATTTCATTTTTTTTCCTTTTGTGTTTTCTTTTAATATAATTGCTTTCATTTATCAGCATATGTTGGACAGCTGACATACAAGAACGTTTTTAGATGAGGAACCATCCTGCCTGCTTCCTGATATAAATAAGCTCAGGGTTGGAGAAGGTCAGGTTGGACAGGACTCTGAGCAACCTGATCTAGTTGAAGATGTCCCTGCTCATTGCAGGAGGGTTGGACTAAATGACCTGCAAATGTCCCTTCTAACTCAAGCTACTCTATGATTCTACAATTTAAAATAAAATACACGCTTGAGGCAGGGCACCCTGTGCTGAAAGGCTGAAATGTTGAAGCATGGCAATCATTTATTTCATCCCTGAAAAAAAAGGCAGCAAAGATTAAAACCACTTTGACATCAAACTGTCTGACAAGAACTCTGTTTGTCCCAAGACACAAACAGTCAGATACATATGGCATTTGTGCCTACCGCAACTGCAACCCGTGTTATAGCGACACTAGGTGAATAAAGAACAATCAAACTGGGTCATTATCAGTATGGGCAATGGCTGCATATAGTTAATCATATAGGAAAAGTAAATTTTCAATTATTTTGCATACAAATTACTTATCGTACTCCATTACAGTGGCTTTTATTCCACATGACTTTGACAAGTAATGGATGCAAAGTAAAATTCTGAAAACACTCAGATGTCTGCCAAGCCACCTCAACCTCACTGACTTCAGTAAGACCTAAGTCACTTCCATCACATCTAAATGCACCTAAGATAGCTTTTGTTGTAGTCCTAAAACTGTGCTTAAAGTGGAACCATAGTCCCATGGTCTGAACACAGAATGTTGGCCCTGAACTGGCCCTGACGGCAACTCTGCAGAAGGGGTTTAGTAATTCACTTCACTTCTCTGCCTGTAATTTCTGCCTGTGTGCAGAGGATAATAATAACAGGGTTTTATTGAGTATAAAGGGGTTCTGTTGGGATTAACATTTAAGAAGCACAGTGTGATCTAAGTGTTACATTTGATTAGGAGTAAGGCTCAGTCTCTGACATTGAGAATATCTAAGAAAATGAGGATGCATAAAAATCACCATATGAAAAGCATCTCTGTAACAGAGGAGTCATTCTAGCCAGCCCTGTAAGACCATCCCAATTGGAAACCTTCAAGCTATGATTTGGCATGTCTATATAAGATTTTCTCCTCCTCAGTCTCTCTTTTTTTTGGGTTGTTTTTTGTTTTTTATCTTTTCATGTGATTAACAGCTTTATTAATTTAACAGCTCCTTACTTAAGAGGATTCCATCAGCTTACTGCTAGGATCCTGGATAGACAGTGCAGCCTGTACTGTATAAAGGAAGGCAATATAAGCACATCCCAATGTAACAACTTCACCCGGTACCTAATATAATCGAAGATGCACAATAGAAGTATTCTTAAACTAATCAAACCATTAAAATGTCAGCCTCAGCCCAGATACATGATGTATTGTGTTCAGCTGGAGGGGAGTCAATTCAAACAGCATCTCCCTGAATCTCCCTGATTTATTGAGTCTGACCATCCTGCTTCCCCCACCATACCCCTCCTCAGTTTTCAGCACTGTCTGCCTGTGTAAAGCTGTAGCGAGTGTATACCCTGGCACACTGCCAAGCACTGGAGCACAAAGCAGAGGCTTCTCAAACTCTTCCCCTGCAGGGCACTTGTGAACACTAGCAATAACAGTTGTGAAAAAAAGGCCAACTTGGGATGCAGCATATTTCAGTACGCTTTGCTCCCAAGCCAATCCCTCACCAAACCCACTCATAAATAAATACACCTCAAAAAGTAAAGGAAAAACCCTGTATATAACATGTGGCAAAGTGGGAACAGGCTGGAGTGTGCTAGCAAAGCAGCACATGCCACAGGTCAGATACAGACTGATTACTCAGCAAGCAGGAAGCTGGTGTCATGATCTGACTCACATTTCTGAAGTCACTCTGTGATGACTACAGTATCCACAGCCCGAGATGTCTCAGATTGCTCCTAAAGAGGTAATGCCAAAACTATGAACAGCTAGTTTACAAGTTCGTGGGAACTGCTTGACTTCTTTTTTTTTTTTTAATTATTATTAAAAAACATTCAGTCTAACTCAGACAACAATGTTCCTACCCGCTCTGAAAAACACTGGTCTTTCCCAGAGCCAGCTCCAGGGACACTGCACCCAACATGATGCAGAGCTTAGCTGCCACAGACCCTGTGAACACTTTTCTTGATAAGTGCATTCACATACCATGGAGATTTTGTGTTTTCTTCAATGCAAGGTTTTCATAAAAACTACTTTTTTGTTTTTCTTTTTCTTTTTTTTTTTTAAGCTAGCAATGATATTTTAAATATCTGTTCCTATTCCCTCCGCTTTCTTTCTTTCTGCAAAGCTGTATCACCTTATGGCACATGCAGTAAATCTGGCACAAGACAAAGTACCCAACAGCCCAGCTCCAGCCCCAACTTCTACATCACCCCAGCTCCTTCACACTCCTGAGGCAGGGCTTGCCCACAGAGGCTGCATGTGCAGGCAGAGTTGGTCTCACCCATTGCCTGTGACAGTCCATTGCATCCACCCTCCAGTCACACAATTCACAGCTCTCCTCTGGCCTGGATTCAACAGTTCAGACATGGAGAGTATGATGTTTGTGCTTGCAAGAGCCTTCTCCCCACTTTTTAGCATTAAAAAGGAGCAAAGGTCAAGGGTAAACTTGCCCACTGACTTGGCTTCCCATCCCCTCATGTCAAAGGACTCAGCTGATGCCCACTTCCCCTTGGGCCACAGCCCCATGTTCAATGCTGCCCCCAGCTGCGAGCACAGAGTAGCTCACGTGGTCCAGGGAGGGCCCTTCTGGACCACAAAGGATGCCAGCCATCATGTCAAGAAGGAAACTCAAACTTCCTGTTTCCCAGAGAGGATACAGGGAGGAAATGGCACATGCTCCTTTGACCATCAAACACAGCCAGGAGCAAACTGGGCAAAGTAAGTCTCCTCAATGCATACCGTAGATAGCAGCTCACACCAGCAGACTGCCATAATTTGTACATTTCTGGTTTACCACATTTTTGGGGTTTGGTCTGTCAGGTATCACCTTTTCCATCAGTTTTTCTCTGTACTTTGAGTCTGAGACTCAGGATCACAGAACTCCCTTCTCTCCAGGGTGCTCACCTTCACCCCAAACCTCTCAGCCCTCCATACTCTTACAACCAGAGTATCCAGTCTCAAAGCAACACACGTTTATTCTGGTGACTGTGATCCTTTCCATACCCACCAAGCCCTGAACAGTCAGTCTTCTGCAGGAAGCCCTGAAATAGGTTGTGAAACACAGCAGCCACATCTGATTCTCATCCAGACTTTACTGTTTTCTTCTTGAGATAGCACTGGCCCTAAATGATCCTTTCTTTGTCCTTTCCACTCTTCTAGCATTATTCACACGCAAGCTGAAGGACACATACAACCTCTATCACGCAAGCATCCTGCCGTCCTTGTAACAGTTTCCTCTTATCAGTTTTAACCACAATGATTTCTTACTCATGAGGAAGTGTGAATTTATAAATAACATACCAGAATGTCTCTCTGGGGTATAATTTTGCTTATTAGTTGCATCAGGATTAGAAACAGCACCAATGAGGTTCAAGTGAAACATCTCCCCACTGTCCTGTAACGGGAAATCCTCCCCTGGCTGATGGCTGAAGCTATTGCTGAAGTCAGATAAGATGGTATCACTCTCCTCTCCTCTTCTTAGTAGAAACTGACGTAAAGATGTGAGCCAAGGGAGCCTTTCCCCATGCTCAGCCACACAAATACACTGTATTCTCTGATGATGCTCAGTGAAGGTACTTACAGACTACATTATTTATCTTCTTGCAAGCAGAAAGAACTTGGGGAGATGTCCCTGTTGCCCCCATATACCCAGGGAAAACCTTCCATTTCCACCCTCTTCCTAATTGGAAAAGATACACAGAGTGGAAGCTGCCAGATGGGAAAACACAAAGGAAACGCTAAAGCATAAAACAGGACAGCACAAAAGACTAACAAATGAGAGAAAGAAAACACACTTTTTCCATGGTGCGGTGTGATCTCGGCCAAATAAGCATGGCAGGATTTGTACAGGTTCATAACCTGCTTCAATAAATAACAGACTTTGCTCCAGAAGAGAAAATGTCCCTAATAATTAATTTTCAACTTGCTCTGTGGGATTTTCTGATGATCCCTTGCTGCCATTTGGCATCTCTGCATGGGACTTTCTGGGCCTGACTCACATATCATTATACACTGTTTCCTTACGCCACTATAATTTAATCAACTCCAGTGAACTTACTCATGATTTACATCACTCTGAGCAAGAAAAAGAGTTGAACCTTCTGTCAGTTCCTCATTCTTAAGCAAAGCTTATTTTTTAATTTGGCTAAATTGTGTTCAGCATGGTTTCTCTTTTAGAAACCTAGACATAAGGAAAGCTAACTCAAGATATGTTTTTTTAATTACAGAGAAAGAAACAGGTCTATTAAAGACATTTACAGGATGTTCTATGTAACAGAAACGCTACCACAAGACTGACACACACAAATTTCTTTGAGAAATTATCTGCATAAATGCACAACACCTTTAAGTCCATGCCTACAGGATCAGTGCAATTTTAAAGTATTCTGTGCTTTTATGTTATAACATGACCTTAAATATCTCTTTCTCCCAAGATTCATGTACAATTGTGTTTTCCCCTTCCTGTATTTAACACTCTTTAAAAAAAAAAAATTAAAAGAAAGCATTGACCTTTCTGCACTATCAGAGAGAACAGCAGGCATGCTGCAACAGCATTAGCAGGCAGAGATGCTCTGCCTGCTCTGTGACACCTCTGCACACCTCCCACGGTAATGTCCTCCCCAGCCAGACAAGACTCCACCATAAGTGCCATTCCCCAGCCCAGATCTCCCTGGGAAGGAGCCAGCTGACTGCACACTGAGCAGTGGACCATCAGTAACACGGTCTGAAGATCCAGCAGCGTGACCTGTGCCTGAACATGGCCTAGCAGGGACCCTGTGCTTCCAGTGCCCAGAACACAGCTCTTCCAACCTGGGAGGATTAAAATACTAAAGACTACAAAGCATTCAGAAAAACACGCATTCAGTCTCTAGAACACTAAATACTTATTTCTCCAACAAATTTGACCTGACCTCTGAGAAGATGGCTACAGAGCAGTATGACCACGTGATCCCCAACACCAGCTTCATGCAAGGGGTGGGTGCCCTCCATGAATTTGCTCAATTTTGCAGTAATTAGAGTTGAACTTAGACCAAGAGACTGGGAACAAGCTCCATGATTTCCTCCCTGTCTCGGTTGTTTATGCATTTTGTGCCTCATGTCTCCAAAAAGTGACCAACTTCAAGTGCACTTGCACAGGCATTATGAAGCACCTTAAACAGCTGCTATTCATTCAATTTTTCCAAGACACTGAAACTTGCTTCAGTGCTCTCTGCTTTAACCTGCCCATATAAACCAGCTATGTGTTAGACCTCCCCATTTATGGTCATTGACACTTCTTGGTAAGTGTTTGGATGGAAACTCAGGTTGTATAAACAGCACAAGGCAGGATGCATTGCGGTTTCTTTCACACTCACAAGCTCCAACTTCTTTTTTTTAACAGGCCCCCCATTATTTGGTCCTTATTTGCTTTTCAAATAAGAAGTTATGGCACTTTAAATAAAGAGATATGGACTGGAATAGATTAAGAGGGATAATTTCCAAAGCACAAAGGCCATTTACGCACACAAGAACCAGAGTAAGGAAACAGCAGTGGGGAGAGCAAGAAACCAGTAGAACTGAGGAGCTGAACTTTCACCTAAGAGCTTCCACTGCTGGTCCTGCCTCACTCCAGCTCGGCTGCTGTTACCCTTCATTGCTAGAACAGCACTTGAGAGCTGTCTGAGGCAAGTATTGCAGGTTGTATTCAAACCGATAGTTAATGCCTACAGGTGTCATTGTCCTCTGGCTACAGAGCCAGAGCCACTGCCAGGGACCTCCCAGAGATTCCTCTTTAACTCAAGAAATATAAACCAGTAGTTTGTAGCTGAAAATCCGGATTCTCTAAATATTTTGGTAATGACATTCCCACCATTCTATCCTCTATTTTGATACTTGACAACGTCCTCCAGAAATCTCAGCCTAACAATGTGCTTCCATACTGTGACAATGAATGTTTGTCATTTATATCTGGGCTCTTGCTTTGGCCTAAGATTTCCTTCTTCTGTCTTACTAGTTTATGGTGTTCCAGTCCAGAAGTGTCTACTTCTCAGGAAAGCTGGATGTGAAGTGCTCTTAAGTCTTGTCTATTATAGTCAGACATGCAAACATTAAACAAAGACAAAGAGGTGAAAAAAAAACCGAAAAAGCCAAACCCCAAACCAGAACAAAACTCTGGAACACATAAAAAGTCCTATTAAAAAAACCTCAAGACCAAATAATCTGAAAAATGGTGTCAGGTGCATGTTTCTGAAAGCCACATGGGGCTGAAAGGCCACAAAACTGCAGGCCTTATCAAGTGACTCCCAGGCTCTCACAGCTAACTGCAGGAAGGAATTCACATCCTGCTCTGCCTGGACACAGCAAGCCAGCAATAACTTTATACCAAGGAATGCAGCCTCATCTTACACTCCTCAGGAAAAAAAAAGAAAAAAAAAAAAAAAAGAATCAACAAAACCAAAACAAAACAGAACATGCCTAAAATGCTTTTGGTCCTGTCTAGACTCAGGCAGCCAAAGGGATTAATCATCTTCTTTTGCCCAAGCTGTGAACCATCCTGGCAAGCCAAGAGATGCTGCTATGCTGCCGGGGGTAGGGGGGGAGAGCAGTTGTGTGGAGCCCAAAGGTGTAGGAGCCATGTTTAAATAGGCGACTGGTGCTGTGTGGCTCTGCTTCTGCTCTCAGATGACATCCATCAGACCTTCCTTCCCCACCAATGTAACTGCTTCCTTGAGATTAAACTATAGCAGTGCTGCTTTGATACATAAAAAGTCAAAACCGGCATTAAGAGAAGCAAGCTGGCAGGGTCTGTGCATCTCAATTGATCAGGGCAAATGCCACCACGTTCCACACAATTTTTTGAGGTGTTGACTGCTTCTCTAGGTTGAGTGGCTCCCTCACCCGCCGGGGCACACAGCAGGAGCAGGGTGATGGGCACAGGGGCTGGCCATTTCCACGCCAACCCCAAGAGGATTCGCTCTCAGGGCCTAATGGGTCTGGGCGGTTTAACGTGCTTAGCCATGTTTCCATTGGAACACGTTGTGCTCTAATTGCAAACTGCTCTCAGTATGATAAGGCTATTGGGATTAGATTACTGAAGTGATCTTATCCAGTTAGCCAGCTATGAGCTGTAGCTTTACTAAACACAAGGCCAGAAAGCAGCCAGGCCAGGGCAGGACAGAGCAGCCTCTTCACTGGACCACACCATCCACAGCACTATCCCCAGATGTTTTCCTGCAGATGTCTGTCCCCTTCCAGCATGGCAAACTGAATGGTGAGAGCTCATTGGGACATAAAGAGGAAAAGTGCACATGTAAATAAAAGCACTTTACTATAAAATCCTACCAGAATCAAGAGCTCTTGAGCCTGTTTTAAGATCTGGGAAGCAGTAAGTAAGGAGGAGGGTTGGGGAAGCTCAGCAGCATATTGCAAAGCAGCTGTATTAAAGCCTTTTTGGGGGGTGACTGGGCACTTTTTGATTTTCAAGAACCCCTTGTAAAACTCAGAATGATTCAGAGGTATCTGACAAAACTGTGTTAGTTTCAGCCCATAATGAAGATTTCTGTTCAGGAAAACACCTGTGTTGACTTAGGTATCAGTGAAACAGAATGTGTTCTCTAAGTAGCAGCACTCCAGTAACAAAAACCACAAAAAAGAGCAAAAATATCTCCCATTACATTGTACCAGATCCGGATCTCAGTCGCACAGATGCAACTTAGAGGAAACACTACTGACTTCAAAGGGAATGCCACTTTACACTAAGCTCAGAGATTAGCACCTGCCCTTTTACCTCCAGCCCAACATGTGAGCAAAACACATGAAAAAGAAAGGGGGAATCTCCGTTCCTAGGGGCACAAAGTCACAAGCCAGTAGTGCAGCTGTAGGTGGACAGAGCCAAATGTACGTGGAAGTGGCCGAGCTTGTGCCTTTTCTACTGAATTATTAGCTCACATATGCAATAAATTTTAAGCATGGCACCCCAAACATTGCTAACTCCTTCCAGTCACCAAGTATCCAACATGAAGCTACACTATTCAATAAAATAATCTGAAGGAAGCTTCTTAAGAAACTGTCATGTATATTTGGTCTAAGCAGCAGAGGAATTTGAAAGCCCAATGCTCCCGACTGTTTGATGATGATCATGTTAACATTCCCAAACTTTTTGCTCATTAAAAACTGGCTGTTCACAACACAAAGACCTTTTCTAGATAAGTCTGATTCAAACACCACAAATGCCAGACAGTAAAGAGCACATTAGAAAGCTTCAAATGTATCAGAGAAGCGAAGACTCAAAGCTGATTTTTAATATCAAGCATACCAACAGGATAATGCTCCCTCCTTATGCAGCACTAGTTGGGAGGGAAACAAAGGGAGACCTCCACAGAAGAGATAGGGCTCCCCACTGGGCTCAGCAGAAGCCATCTCCAAGTCCATGCACTGAGAAGCCAATCTCAGCATGACTAAAACTATGACTTGAATTTGAAATGAAAAAAATTTAATTAAAATTATCTCTATCAGCTGGCAGCTCTAGACAGCCACCTTCCTGATGTGTCAGCCTCTGTGACAGCAACAGTCCAGAGGCCAAGAGCAAGACATAGGAGAGTAGTATATAAAAGTAATAGTAATTACATAGTACTGTGTAAAAAAAAAAAGCTTTGTGTGATCAATAATTAATCCTGGAAGAGAAAGGAGGGTTGTTACATCTGTCTGCTAAAAAAAAGAGGTCACAGAGATCTAACTGATCTAAGGTAAACCAAGATCACTTCCAGAGTTTTCGGTCAAGTCAGGCCCAGTTCACAGCAGAAATGAAACACACCTGGGACTCTGTGCAGGCATGCACAGGGGTCCTGAACCAGGAGTTTCTGGCCCAAAATATTTAGTACATTAGATCACACTGCATCCCTGCTTCGTGGAGCAGCACAGAGTAATTTTCCACTTCAGGTGGCGTGCCTCTCCCTCATCTCTGGAGGTTAAACAGTAAGAGGACAGAAATAATTCCAACTGCCCCCCATGAAGGATGCCAGCATCCTTACCAGTGAACCACATCTGGACTTTAGCTGCACATGATGCTTCCCTAGGCAAGACCAGCACTGGTGGCACGGTAAACTGATGCCAACCAGGCTGAGCAGCAGACTCCCCCACGGGCCCAGACAATCAAATACAGCAGACATCTGCCATGTTGTAAGACCTCAGAGCTGTAAACACACTCAGTGTTTTGCTCTCTTCCCCTTCTCCTCCTCATTTAGCAGTTACCAAGCATTTTCTACATGCTGCCTTCATCAGTTAAGCTATCGTAGGGAGGTTTTTCCATGCGTTGCAGTTTACGACAGCAGCCAAAGTAACTTTGGACTATTTGCATGCTAATTTATAATTAAAAACTGAAAAATATTCCCGGCAGGCTAATTTTAAATTTCAGCAATCTTTTTTCCTCTGTAAATTTAACAGGTAATGCTATAAATCTTCATTTCCTTTTACACTGATGAACAACGACAGAGCCTTGCTCTATGGAACAGGAGTGTCTGGAAATCAATTCATTGTCTGTCCACAAAATACGCGTAGGGGGTGGATAGCAGGAGCGCAGTGACTGTCTTCTGCCTCTCTTCTGCATCAACAATCCAGCAAAAAGCTTCCTTGAGCCCAGCAGCCACTAGTATGCAACAGAGAGCCTGAGGAGCTATGCATCATGTCTAGCTGGTTGTGGATTTCCAGCCAGGCTGACACTTTTACAGCTAGGTCAGCCTGGGAGGCAAAAGGGCAGGAGAAGAGGGGGCAATGTTCAAAGCAAACTCCCAGTGAGCATCAAACTTCTTCCTCCAGATGCAAAGTTGCCTGCAACATGTAAACAAATAGAATTGTTATTGTGTCTGGCTTGGATGGTGATTTCGATGTGTTACCTGACTTCAGAGCACTGCAGCAGCATTGTCTGGCAACAGGTAAATCTCACCCACTGCTGCAAAGTCTGAAAACAGAAAATCAGTGGGTGGGGGGAGGCTTTAAAGTCTGCTGGCACTGTTAATAACACAGGGGTGCTTTAAAATTCCTCACTTAACTACTTTCCCCTTGTGCTTGCATCAGAACCTCTGCAAAGACAGACGCTAATTAGCTTTGACTAATTCATGAAGACAAAAGCTAATTAGCAACCTTCCAAACTTTGTATGACCTCTCTTTCCAATGCTTGCTGTTGCACCCATAAATTCTTTCCTGGGCTCGAAGGGTAAGGATGAAAGATAACAAAAGGGTGAATCACAATGGCAGCTAAGGGTCAAAATGCAAACTTCATTTGGTAGCATCGGTGTGAAAAGGTAAAGACTGGTCAAAGACACAGGAATATATTAGACAACTATTATACATCCAACGGCTGGCTTCTGCCCTATTGCCTCCACGCTGAGGCCAGCCAGCCCCATATGCTGCACTTGCAAATCTTTTGCCCAGCAAAAGCCCTGCCAAGCTCATGAAGGACTCCATCAGCCAGCAACAGTTGTGTGTGGCTGTGTATCCTCTTACATCTTCCTAATCTTTGAGCTTACTCCACTGAATCAGGTAGAGAAAAAGGAGTCAAGACTAGGTAAGTAAAGCCCAAACTCAAGAGGATCCTCTGCTCCCCTCCTGCCTAGGCAGGAGAGGCACTGGGAAACACTCTGCTCTGTGAAGCAGGATTCTTTCTGGTGGGATTTCAGAAAGATGAATGATCCTGAAATGCAAGGGCTCCTCCACCTCATCTGATGGCCATATGAGGTTTGTATTTTGGGAGGAGAGAGAGTTCAGAGATTTGAAAGCAGCACCTACCAGCAGCAAAAACGTTCTCATTACAAATTTAGGATAAAAGTGAAACATTTATCTTGGCATGAAAGCCTGAGCTATTCTTTCCTAAAACCTTCCCAGTAAAAGGAATTTATTTGCATCACAGGACATTTGAAGAGCTTATATTGGCCAACAGCACTGACGCTGTGGCATCAGACAGTGCAAACTGAGGGCTTACCATTCATTTGGTGAATTTCAAAACATTTGGACTGGAATCAGCTAATACCACCACAATTTTTCCCTTCCCAATAAAATGCTATTAGAAACCAGTTTAACTCCTCATTTCCTGGATGAATTAAACCCCAATACTACTGCGAATGCACATATTTAGACGGTTTCAGCTTCATCATTCCCAGTCAAAATAAATTTGAAGACATGATTAACATTGAATGCATTGATCTATCTATTTATCCAGTAAGATGATGTTTTAATATACCCAGGACAAACAGTAATTCATGTGCAAACATATTTGAATAGAAAAATGAAAGTCAACTATGAATTATTCCACTATTCATCATCTTTACAAAAGCTGCTAAGGCCATTTCTAGCTGGCTAAATCATAACATTGTCCCTAGAAATTGTAAGCAATATATCTAATAGTTCCTTCCATCTTGTTGTGACTCATTTTTCCCTTTTTTTTTCTTCAAATGCACTTTCTCAATTTCTCTTTCACTTCTTTACAATTATATGTTTGATATCTGTTTCCTCTGCTATTCTTAAGAATGTAGTTAAAATTACCACTGGTGAAAAGGAAAAATAATTTTCTCTTTTTCTGTTTGTTTTGTGTATGCTCAGCTTCTCTGTTTCTTTTGAATATCTGGCAGTTTCTTTGTTTTCTGTGTGTTGCCTTTCACATAGCAACAGAAGAAAGAACAAGGATAAAGGGAAGGAAAAAAAAAAAACTTCACATGGGAAAATATGAGCTACTCTTGAATCCAAAGAACTCAGTACACTCAGAAGAGCTAATTAATAAACTAAATAATATGTCTTGGAAGCAAACACTGATGCACAAATGCAAAGTAATGAATGAGAATCTGAAGGTCATTGCAAATCACAATATAAACATGAGTCAACAAAGTAATGTTGTTACAAAAAAACCCAAATCTTGATTTTTAGAAAGGAGTGGCATAAGAAATGGGACCTAATTGCTCTGTTTATTCAACCTTTAGAAGACCTCAGCCACATTCTTGTGTCCAGGCTCAGACAATGTATTTCAAGACAGATACTGCAGCAGACAAATTTAAAGCAGCCCAGTCCCTGAGTAAAGAAACAAGTCAAAAGAGAGTTAAGAAACGTAAGTGCTGACCAGAGGATAATAAAATTAGATGTATCAAATCTACAGTAAAAGAGAATTACAAAATAAAACCATAAATACTAAAGCTGAATAAAAATTAAAAATATAAAAAATAAAGTTGAAGATGAGTATGGGCAGATAGACAAAGAAATCTCCAATTGCAACAAAATTCATTTTAGTTGGGTACCAAACAAAACCTTTTTCAGGTTGGTGAAACACTAGAACAAGGGCTTCTTAAACCTGCTGTGACATTAACTGCACAGAAGTTTTCAACAGCAGCTTAGAACATGAGAGCAGGGGAAGACTTCTTCTTGTCCCAGTGCCAGAAAGTAGATCATCTCTTGCAAATGTGTTACATTGCTTCAGGATTCTTATGGAGTTCTGCTGAGTTCTGAGGTTGAAGATAGAACAGTAATACAGGTAGCAATAACCTAGCACAGAACAAACAAATAGAAATTAATCATGCCAGCACCTCTTCAGACCGTGAGGCGGATAATAGCTTGACAAAAGGCATTCACTGAATCTGCATTTCACTGTCATTGTCTCATGCCAAGATCCTTGATGCTCATCTCCACACTGCAGAAATGTATTCCTATATTTAGCTAAACATCCAGCCCTGACAAATAAATGTTTCATCAGCAATCTTGATTAGCTAGGATAGAAGAGTACAGACCTCTGCTGCAGCTATGTTTCTGTTCCTAAAATATTCCCACTGCAGGGAAGTTGTGTGATGGGCCCATGCTCACTTGATGGACCAAAAGCAATTGCAAGGAAGTCAAAGGTTCCCCCCTTGGCTGCATTACACTGCCAGCCAGCTGCCCTGCAGCCACTGGCACAGACTCAGAGGGCTGATTCAGTGGTGCCTAATACCACTTCTTGCCACACCTGATTCCACCATGCAGCCTGTATAAAATACCCAATTCATTATGTCCACTCCATTCCCGGAGGTGATTGAAATAAAAAGCTGTTCTGGCAGAAAAGCTTAGGAAATGAAACACGAGAGAGATGGGGAAAGAGAAGGAGAAAAATAGAAATCAAGAATAGAAAAAAGCACTCAACCAGGTGGATGGAATGAGTCCAGAATTACTTACAGTTCCAGAGCTGAAAGAAAAAAAAAACACAACAGAAAATGAACACCTGGGCATATATTGTGAGATTAAAAGTGTATTTAGTATGTGTGTCCCAAAAAGAGCAAGTCATAGATCTGAACCATGAGCTGAGAAAAGAAACTCTTTCCCACAAAGATGGAATCTCAGCATTTAACTTCAGGAAAGAAGTATTTATTCATAAAGATAGCTTTTTCCTTCCTTGCCAGAAGCAATGAAGATCATAGTCAAAATCTACCACCTGCACATGATTACCAGTTATTTAACCACAATCAAAATATTTAAGAAAAATGTAAATGAAGTACACTGTCAGACAGAAATGCCAGTTCCAGCCAAATCCCCCCCATGAAATTCCTTCTGTAAAGCTGGGATTGCCACAGGCTATAATTTAAAAAATTGTCAATGTCTGAGGTCTCAAGTATTTTCCCACAGAAAATCCACAGATTGTATGCTCTGTGGCAAACATTAACATAGGCACCAGCACTGAGAAAGTAAAAGTTTAAGAAGAGCAAAATGGAACTACTACTTCTGTAGTATTTTGGCACCTCTTGCTCTTAACGTGTTTCTCTTTTTTTCTCTGTTTGTCATGAAGGATGAATATTAAGGAGTACTGATCCTACATGGTTAACTTGAACAATAAAGTATCAGACTACTGAACTGAATCCACTAAATTGAATCAAGTCGTTTCCTTTCCCTGTCTACTGCAAGACCTCCTGGTGCAACTCATCTTGACTTACTGCAACACTTTTCCTTTACAAGACACATTCAAAGAGAAAAAAACTCTGCATGAAACCAAGGCGTTCATTCTGGTGCTCCAGACAAGTAAGCAGAAAAGTCTAGCAGAGCCAAAATAACAGGGCATTGCCTCCCATGAGCTCTTTCACATGGCTTAGCTTTGGCTCTGCAGCAAGCACCCAACAGCAAGGTTTGCACCTCCTCCCAGGCTGCATGCATCAGGTCGTGTGCAACCTGACAGGGAGACACTGAGCCAACCCAAGGAGCATGGTGGATGCTGCTCTGCACAGCCTTTCACTGGGGGGCGATTTTGTGCCAGTTTTTGCTGGTTATATTATAAAGGGAGTTTGGAGTGATTTGGCTTCAACAGCCACAAGTGGTTGCAGAGGTAAATGAGCCACTCCCTCATCTAAGCCAGGAACTGAAAACACCTCTCGAAAAGTGTATAATCTGTTATTAATGAATCTTCAAAGGCCTGCTGGCATGCCCAAACACACACATACAGAAAATGAGGCTTTGCAAATGACACAGCACTTAAAGCTAGATCCTGCTTACCAGCCAGTCAAGACCCAACACCAAGAGCAACAGAGGATGGCTCTTACACAAATACAGACACACTGGAAACCTTAAAACCTCATTAATGTCCTCTGCCTCTTAGCTACCCCTTTTTCTTTTTTTTTTTTTTTTTCCTTTTTAACATCACATTTTCCTATTTTTATCAAACTGCTTCCTGTAGCTGTAGGAAAAAGCCATGCAAACAACAAAGGGAAGCTGACGACACGGGAAAGAGTGAAGCAGGCTAACAAACGTGAAATAAATAATCTGAAAAACAGTGATCTCTTTCCTTTCAATTCATGTAGTTACAGCTAATTCCTGTAAAAGGAACACAGAAAAACAGATCTCATGCAAAATAGTACAAGGGTTTTGTTTTTTTTTAACTGTTGTTAGATTGGCAGTTCTCCTTGAAAAAATGTATCCCCTCCCCAATGGAGGCCTTAATCTCAGCCTTCTGAAAGGGTGCTGGTGAAGTTAAAACATGTTTAGTTCATCACCAAAACAAACTTCTCTTTCTGGCTTGCAAACATTACCTCAGTGAGGTAAGGAATTGGCAATACTGTTAATTAACTAGCACATTTAAGGTTCTGCAATCCTGGAGGTTACTTGCTTGTAAGCTTGGCAGCGGTCCTCAGGGGACAACTCATCATGGTAGCTTATTCCAAGCAGATACTCCTTGGCATCTCTTTTATGCCAACTGTTATAAAACAAACTTATACTAGACTGAAGGACTAATACAGTGAGTGTCATATTTGGGAGAGACAGCTTAGATTGCACATGCTTTGGTGTTGGGACTACTGTTTTGGAGAGCCTTCCTCTACCAGGAGAAGGCACGTAACTAACTGCAGGGTAAAGCAACTAACAGTTACTGTTCAAAAGGAACTGGCCGGTTGCCCTGGCCCAAGACTGTAAAGCCTGATAATCATCATTAAAATGATGAAAAAGCATGGTAGACTTGCACCATGACTGATCCAGGACAAGAGCTGGGTTATGGGCAAAGGAAGCTATAGGTGGAATTCCAGTGTTGGTAGACACCTATAGGCACAATGATGCTGTTCAACACATTTTCTTTTTTCATCCAAATCTCTCAGCAGCTTCATGGAAAGATTATTTATAAAGCACTCTCTCCGGTGCACCATGATTTAATCAGATACAGTTTGAATATCCCAGGATGTATTAATTACCATTGCTGCACAAGTGCAACTGAAGAAGCAAAATGTTTTTCATTTGCACGGGCTGAGTATTTGTTTAAAGCGTTCTTGGTATCATTAGGATCTAATCAAAACAGACTGCATGGCAGTTATTCAGGAAATCAAAAAATCCAACCTGCTGCTTAAGTATCCAGTTTTCTAATAATATTGCAACAACGTCTTGGCAGGTAATTGGCTTCCCAGTTATAATGGAATTCCTTATCTAAGTTGGTAAAATTAACTATTGGTATTTTCAAAAGGCAAGGGAAGGTTGGGAAGGAAATGATAATTCTCTCCAGTATGGAGAGATTTAATCAGGAAGATAAGTAAAGATATATTACCTGACTTCTTTTTGAAAAATAAAAATAAAAATGATTGAAGTAAGTTTTACAAGGGCTCCAGCCCTTTTGGAAAAATTATGCAAGTGCAATTTAAAATTAAAATTTAGAATAAATTGATTCATAACTGCTGGGTTGTTTTTAATGATCTGTTTGAAGGTCCCTGCAGGTAGAATATCTGATTTGAATTTTACCAATAGAGGTAGGAAAAGTACAAAATATTTAAATAGTTTTACTTCAAACTGTTATGAATTGTGACCTCTCCTTTCCTGCCTACCATAAGGAGCAGCTAAAGGGCTACATTTTCACATACCTTTTAAAAAAAGTTTTGATAGTCTCAATCCCAGAAAGCCATCAAGCAAATCAGTTACCCATATCACCACAGAAAAGCAAAATCTTTTAAAACTTCCTATAGTAGCCATCAAGGATTGTAACACTGCTTTGGAGTTCAAGCAAAATTAATTTTGCAAGCTACCAAATGTTGTTACCTGGTGAATGACAGACAGTTCTGAACATGCTCATTCATGCAGCCTGCGCTGCTGTGGGCACCTTCCCATGCCAACCCCCATTTCCACTCTTTGCAGCTACTTCTTGCAGCTTTTGCTTTTGGTTGGTCAACTCACATGCAGAAATATACGATCCAAGTCATGAACTAGACTGCAAGTTATTTTCTTAGTCTCCACTGTGTCCTGAGAATTACAATTGCCTAGGAACATTGTTGGATGATGTTGCCCCCAACTATCTGCAGTGAACATCTGACATTTAATATGTCCCCAGGCTTTTTTTTAAAAAGTGTTTTCAAAACTTTGGGGAATTAATAAATCAAAACATGACCTTCTGAATTTAGGCAAAGCACTTCTTTAAATGATAATTTACTAGTTACAAAAGTTGTGCCCTTCAGTGGAGATGAAATTAGATGAGACATGCAGAGAGGCAATTTCTAATGGCAGAAGTTGTTTAACACCTTGATAAAAACAGGTTCTAGCCACAAAATCATACATCCCATCTGGCTCTGGTGTCAGGCTCTTAAACAAAGTTTTACTCACTGCACAGCTGACAACTACATCCAAAATTCCACTTTAGATCTAAGTTTGCATAGAGAAACCAGCTGCTTTTTGTCCCTCAAGAATTCACAGGGTTAGAATCTGGGTCTATCCTCCTCACAAGGAGAATAAGCCAAGTTGGTCTCAATGTAGAGTATGTAGTTGCAAGTGGCCCAAAGAAGAGAAAAGCTTACCTACTGAGTGCTGTACAACCATATGCAACTCAGCACTTTTCTTCTGGAGGACTTCTTATCTGATGATTTCTGCGTACTTTATTAACACTTGAGCTTCAGAACACGTATGAGGCATTATCTTCATTTTACAGATAGGAAACAGAGATATTTATTCAGATAAGACACAGAAAGGTGAAGTGACTTGACTGAGGTCACACCAAGGTTTCTGGCAGAGGAATGATCTTTCCAGATCTTCTGAACTCTAGGCCTCTGCTTTAAATTACAGGACTTCATCAGGTTTATAGCATCCCGCCCTCCCCTCCTGCCAATCGTCTGCAGTGCTGAATTTGCTTCGAGCAAAATGCATTCATTGATGAACTCCATTACTTGTTCCTAAACATTACTTATGGACTGCAACTTCAAATGAAATTCTCTGCACTGCAGTCATATTTTACCTACATGGTTATTCTAATTGAGTATTGAGTAAAGTGGCTAATTAGGAGTCTTCAAGGGACTGTTTGTTTAATTTTGTTTTGGAATGTGTGCTTGCATAAATGCCATACAAGAAGAAGTCTGGAGGCCACAATCATCTGCAATGTAAAAATATTTCAGTTTCTGTGAAGTTTTCCCTCCCCTGAGGGTTCTAATTCATCTCTACTAGTTGATAAATCAAGTCAGAAACACACACCCCTCCCTCGCTTTGGTGTCTAGCAGAAATATGACCCCTGTCCAGGCATGCAGACAAGTGATGAATCAGACTTTCCCCAAGAAAATGCTGCAGCTCTTTTCCTAAGGCACATTGCTGCCTGAATAACTCAGCTTTTCCTACAGCGGGCCTGCTTTAACAGCATTTATTTACATGAAGGGAACACAAGAGGTATGGTCGGGGTCTGATCTGGAGGAGGTTATCAAGTGCCATCCAGACACTGCTTACAGAAAACAGAGGTCTTTCACAGCACATTGCTTCAGTCCCTGAATGGTCCTGTGCAACTGCTGAGACAGTGCCAGAGGTTTCAGTCGCTTGCAGTAACTCCAGTCTATTTGCTATCATTCATTAAGGAGAATTCAGGCACTCTGGGCACACTGAAAATATATGTGAAGACTGCCAGACACAACTTACCACTACCTGCAACACATACCAATACCTCCTTGAAGCATTAAAAGAAGTTTTAACTTCAAATATTAATGTTATTCATTATTATCTAAAGCACAAGTATTTAAAAAATATTTTCAACTCATTGGATCCCTGGAGCAAGTGGATTTCCCCACAGAACTTTCTCTTCCCCTTCAAAGTGGAACAGGGTCAATCTATTTTCTGCCCTACAGAGAAAAGACAGAAGCTGAATCCAGAACAGAAGTGAGAAAATTTCACCTTAGATCTAAGAAGTGAATCTTAAGAAATGAAGAAGATGAAATTAATCTAAGAATCTGAGAAGAAATGAATCTAAGAAGAACTGGATCTAAGAAATGATCCAGAAATGTGAAATTAAGTCTGCCATAACTTTATGTAACTGCTTCCCTGGTTATCCAGGCTTTCTATGCATCCGCCAGCTCAGCCCATGCTCTTCCTCAGCATCATGTTCAACACTGTGGTTACTGAAACTTCTGCTCACGCTGTTAGGCACTAACGTGATTAAACCAGGAAAACACAAGTTGGGTCAGTGTTCAGGCAATAAGGAATCAATTTGTCCTTGTACTTCTCATGAAGCAATCATGAACACTCCCAGAAGAAAAACCTCTCTAGAAAGTGTACTGCTTCGCTCGCTATAGGTCAACAACAGAGCAGATAAAAAATTTGGACTGCTTCTTTTTATTTCTTGCACTTTGCATCATACAACAACTAAGCGCAATGATTAGGGTTTCCCTACCTGTGGTCATTCTCTAAAATCTTTAATACAGGCACAAACATGTCTCCACAGAAGTCACTGGCAATTTCCACAGTGTTAATCAGGCCAGGATCTCACTTTCTCCTATTCAGTGAGCTGGTGGCCACAGGGAAATACAAGTACTTGCTCACATCAAACTAGACAGCCACTGTATGGCACAGCAAAGACCCAGTCCAGCTAGGAGCAAACTGAAATGCAGCTGAAGCAGTGTATTTTTCTCACTTGCTCTAAAAGCAGAGGAAACACAAGAGACCAACTGGGCAGTGATCTTTTATCTTCCAGTTACTGACAGTTGAGAGTTTCTTTTTTTTTTTCCTTGTTTTTTCCTTTTTTTGAGTATTTTTTAATAAGAATAAAGTAAAAATTGGCAAATGTGCCAGCTACTTGGAAGTGCAAGAAGAAAGCAAAGCACAGAGAACTCCTTCCTGTCCATACTGCCTTAGAGCTGCGCGGAGTACACTTAACTTTGCCTACAGCATATGGTTTGCTACACTCCATGTTCCACAGCATAACTAAAACCAAAAGGGGAAGGAGAGGTTAAGAGTAAAACAAGTCCTCTTAAGGCAATAAGCTTGTATATACTGGACCTTCCTAGACAGTGCTTCCAATTGTTCCCAAATCTCTTCCTACTTGATCATCTCTATTTGGCTTTGTATTTTTCCAAACTCTTTTAAAATACTGCTCTTTAAGAACAAGATTCAGAAGCAAAAGTCATGGTCAGCAAAAAGTACAATGCATCCCAAGGCTTTACAGTTTTTGACTGCCAATCAGTTGTCTAAGGGTACCAACACTTAAGAAATTTTGTATCAAATTTGGCAAGCCACTGTAACACGAAACAGACTCCCAGTCTTGAAAAATTTTTCCACAACCCTGCTCCCATTTCTTCCGAGTAGATACTAAACAGACTTTTTTTCATCTCCCAAGAGCCATGTAATAGAAACAGTGTTGCAGGATGTATGCATACAAATGATTGTTTATTTGGATCACTATAATCCAGACTGATTTACACAAGAAGTAGGGTCCCTGTTTAACCAGTTAACTCCTACTTCACACTTACACCAGGACTCCCCGGAGCCCCATGAGTTAACACAGATGTTTGAAAGATGAATCGGGAACAGAGGCTTAATATAAAGTTTGCAGACACCAAGCATAAAGAAGCACAGCTGTAATGCACAGCCCCCCACTGTGCAAACGACTCCAGTTTCCTCTCTAACGTAGCTGCAAGTATTTTATTAATTCAGAGAAGGTCAGGCTTATATATCAACATCAGCTGGTTTCAAGACAACTTGTGCTACGTTTTAAGATCTCAGGGTACAGTAACCAGCTATCCACGTAGCTGTTTGAGGAATGAATACTATCCATGTGGCTGACACAAGAACTCAACTCCTCAAAAGGTAAACTGAGCCTGCGCAGCACAATGAACTGGAAGCTTTTGGTAAAGGCTCTGAGCTAACATTTAGGATGATAACTGTGAGAGATCAGCTTTAAACTAGGAAGTGTATGTGAGCAGTGCATTATCCTGCCTTGGTAACATCTTCTGCTAGCCCTGCTCTCAAACTGCTGCTCTGCATCCTTGGCAATCACCAACTGCACACAATTTCAGGGAGATGATGGAACTTTTGGACTCACTGTGCCACTCTGAACATGGCACAGGCAGTATGGCAAGAGCTGTACCCCACAGACTCACCCCACTGCCAGCATTGGGGTGGAAAAACCTCTTTAACACGCATGGACTTGGGCATTCACACTCCTAAGTGCTGCACCCCACACCTGGCAGGACTGCTCCTCACAGCACAGGGATTCACACTGTACTGTATTGTATAGGTCGACTGCAAATGACTGGAGAGACCAAGCTCTGAGGCGCTTATTAAAGTGGTTGAGTTAATGAAATAACACTGATTGTGCTGAGCTTCACCCTTCCTCTGCTAACTGAGCCAAGCTGATAGACGAGGTCTAGGGGGATCTTAAACTTCCTACCTATCTAATACCAACTAACGTGAAAAATTAATCAAGGAAATTCACATTAATACAACTGACAGGGAAATGTAATTACAGTGTGCATAACATTTAATTCAATATGGTTACTGAGCCTAAAAAGCACATTACTTTCTTTATGAGATTGCTTTGCTATTTATTAGGAAAAAGGTCTTTCTAAAATGACTCTTTATGCAGCTGCTGGGAAGAAAGAGAGATCTGGGAGCTACTCCCATGGCATGGAAATCACTTTATTCACTTCAGCTAGATTTGCTTTTAAAAAATGAGACGTACATCAAGGCCAGAATTGCACTGATATTCTTCCACTGCTTTAGAGCAAGTTCTGGGTGACCACTGTGACCCTGATATTCCTCCAATCCTTCACACAGCTCCTACACACATTCCAAACTGTTGTTTACTTTGTTTTCTCAGCAAGACTTTAATTTTTTTTCCCTCCAATAAATGTCCTGTTCAATTCTAGGTTTCAATGCTGTATCAGATGGCAGAGTTTTATCAGTTTAGCTTTCTTGCTTCTTGGGAAAGGAATTGAGTAGCAGTGGTGACAGAAGAGTCACCTACTTGTAGACCTCAGCAGAACTCACTAATGCCTTTTAAATTAACTTGAAAGGCTGTCTTGGCACAGAGAGGCCAGACCTTCCTCTTTTTAATTAAAACTTATAACAAAAAAAAAAAAAAAAGAAAAAGGAAGAAAAGCAGGGTGATTTTATGCCTTATTCTTCCTTTCTGGTCAAACAACTTAACTCACCGCTAGCAAGTGAACTATTTTTTCAAAGCCCTGCCCTTCACTCATAAACAAAATCAGCCAGAGCTCCATCTCATTATAGCCTGCACAGACACAAGGTCCTGCTGTGAGGGCAGCCCCATGCAGAGAGGCACACAACAGCAGAAGGAGCAGTTGTCTGCTACTTTCTTATTATAACAGAGTCGCCGTTCATTACAGCGCTGGAGCTGTTTAGAAATTCCATTTTTAAGCCCCGTTCCAAGGGTTTGTAAACCTGGATGGGAAAATTTATTACGGATTGAACCACCGCATGCTGAGCTCTGCTTGTGCAGCAATACATGGTTCCCTGTCAATGGATGCTTATAGATCCAGGGCACTGCCTCCCTGAGCCAGATTCCCTCCGACCTCTCACCTTCGCTCTCATGCAAACTGACTTATGGTTGCCAGCTGCAGCAGCAAATTGTGGTGTTCCTATATGCATGCTACAAGAAACACAGCAAGAGCAAATGGTGGAAGTATAGATTTTTTCATTTGCTCTTCAGCTTTGGATTTGGGCAAAACACATCAAATTTGGAAAGCACTGAAAACAGAAGCAGATACATCGATAAAGCAGTGCTAGCTTTTACCACACTTTTAGAGCTGTCTTAATGAAATTTACAACTATCTCAATGATATTAAAAGAAGAAGCACTTTTGAACCCTGAAAAAAATTAGTTTAGACTGGACAGATATGCCAACACATGCACAAAGACAACTAGGATTTCTTCAGTCAGGTTGTGCTGGTTTGAGGCTAATTGGAATATTTTAATTGATAAAATTATATTATAGGCTGTGAAAAGAAAACAATGGTGATGTCTACTTCACTCATAGGCTTGCTGAGATATATAAGAACACAAACATAGATAAGACACAGACATTCTCTCGGAGAGTCTCGGGCTCTCTAGCTGTTTTTTTGGTCTTGACCTCTCTGCTGAATAACCTTACTACTTTCCTTCTAACCCTCCTGGCCGATCCTCCAAATTCACCTTGTGTGTAAGGCAAACCCTGGGGTAAGGTAGAGGGGTGGGAAGAAGATGGAAGGGTGGTTGGGAGCCCCTCCTAGGGACTCTGATTTCTGGGAGGGGTATTGTGTTTCTGTATTACCTTTAACTTGTATATTTCTGTAAATATTCATGTATATTGTGTACATATCTGCTTGTACATTGTGCTAAGCTGTAAATAGAGCTTCAGTCCTTAACTTCCAGCCGGCTGAGTCTAGTCTGGGTGATTTTACAAAGTGTGTGGGGCAGGGAACTCCCAAACCATCACACATGTCCTGGTGAGTTCAACAGCCCTAAGGTCTGTATGGCAGTGAAGACAGGTTAGTAATTAGTGTGGAGTATTAACACTGAGTATGAAGGAGGTGCTCGGCATGGCAGCTGATGGCTCCCGCAATCCTGTGGCTGGGATGCAGCCAGGAACACGGAGCAGCTATCCCCATGGGTGCAGTGCCTCTCAAACACCAGAGCTCATCTTAGGGGCCCATCTGCCTGAAGACTGCTCCGCACATGTGCCAACTATCACTGGAGAGAGCCATGTGTGTTTTAAACGCACTTGCCCACTGGATACTCTTCCCATCTGAAGGGTGAAGGAGAAACGCCGTTTTCCTTCCTCCCCCCTTTTAGACACACACACACAGACAGACACAGTGCTTCTGTTGCGCTTCACAGCGCCTGCTGTGCCATGCCCACTCCTCACTTGCGCTGGGCAGGGGTTTGCAGGCTGCGCCCCAGGGCACGTGGCCAGGCTCGGCAGCCAGCTGCTAACCCTTGGCAGGGCCAGGATCTCCATCCTGGAAATGGCAGGCTCCCATGGCCCTCCATGACAGATCCTTGTTACTCATTATCAGCAAGAAGCTGTAAAAACTGAGAGCCAGGCGAAGGATGCCCGAGACATCCCTCAGTTCGGGCTCCCCAACCGCCCGATTCGCAGGGCCGGGCACACGGGGCCAGAGGGGTTGTTGCAGCAAGGGGCCTCCTGGCCTTCTTGCCTGGAGGCCTGCATTCATTTCAGACAGCTCCATTGTAGCACCAGACTTCACTTCAAATCGCCTTTGTCAGCCTGAGCGGCCCAGGGAATAATCTAAGCAGGAGGCGGCAGTTGGCCCCAAGCCAGAAAGGCCTCTCCCGGGCGCCCCGGGGTGTCAGGAGCGCAGGCCGCGGCGGGGTACAACGCCCGCCCTGCTGCCTGGGTACGTCCTGACCACTGACAGCAGCCAGAGGCGGCGCTGTTAGCAGACACAGAACTGCAGGTATTTGGGAGCCTACTCCGGGAGAGTTTGGATTTGGAAAATATAAAAGCGACCCAACTTTTAAAAAGTTCAAACAAACAAACAAACAAACAAACAAAAAAACCCAACTAAAAATCTAGTGCATGTTGAAGCTTTTCGGTTCCACACTCCGGGCCATTTTTCATCTGGCTGTCACTTTTCACTTCAAAGGTTATTCCTTAAAGCTAAATAAATTATTTATGTTATCCAGTACCAGGCATCAAAAATTTCTGGTTTGCTCATTTCTGCACATGGATTTGAAACTGGCTGGTAATTTCCTTTCTGTTGTTTGCAGGTTTAGCTGTGAATATTAAGTGCTCATTATTACTAAAACTGAAAAATATCAACATCAAATCCCAAGGTCAAACCTGGATACTAAGTGCTGAGTCATCATCTGCCTCACCCAAAACGCCTGCTATCACCTCAAATCGATTAGATGTTTTTTCTTCTGTATCAGAGGTTATCAAGAGCTTAATCCATCAGTTAGCACAAGGTAGACTTCTGCCCCGCAGGGAATCCTGCACAGGTTATAGACTACCAGATTTCTGTTTACATGCATGCAGTAAATGTAAATACTAGTGCTCAGCTTATCAAATTCAGTTTCATTTGTTTATATCAATATATCAAACACATCCAATTTTATTTCCTTCAGCCAACTAACAGCTCACTGCATATACTGTGTAAATAAATCTCATAATATTGCCATTGCATTTCGGTTTGTTTAGACCCTCAGCTTTAGAGACAGCAGCTTCCAAATCAGAAACAAAAAAAACCCAAAAAAACCCCAAGCTTACTCATCCCTGAACAAATTTAACTCCTGCTAAATTTTATGTTATTTTGACACTAATTTTGTTTAGTGTAAAAGAAAGTCCAGGGCCTTCTATGTCCCAAGTTAAATAATAAAAACTATATTTTTTACCAAATGCTGGAAGTGCAAAGTGCCATGAAAAATGCTATCATTATCCATCTATTCCACATGCATTTTGCTAGCAAAAGTTAACCTTTGCAAAGGCCAACCTCTTCTGTTTGTTTTCCATAAGTAAACTCAACGCTGTTTTACTGATCTCGCTGATCTTTTTTTATCATAAGATGACTTACACAGGTTTAAGTCGTGTGGACCAGAACATGGTGTCTTCAGAGACATAGGATTTACTTCTTGCAAACACTTACCAGAATAGGTGCTGGAATCCATCATGCAAAGGCTTGATTAAGGCAAAAAAAATAAAGATTAATAAACCATTTTATTACCTTCAATGTAAAGGCCCACAACACTCCTCCAACCTGTATCAGATCAGAGGGAAATCCCTCCTTGTACATGAGACCTATCATCCCTGCCAAAGCAAGCATGAAACTAAGAGATGCTTAATGAACCAGAAGAACCAATCTAACCTACAAAGGAAAACCAAAACCTCCATTCTGATGGAGTATAACCAAATATACTTCAGATGGAACACACAACATTAGGAAGCCAACTTAAGGATGAAGACTGCTTTCACACATGAGCTGTGGCCACAAGGTACCCATGTGTCTTCTCAGTTCTATGGACACAAATGAGTCTCACTGCAGGCAGAGACCTACCCAAAGGCATCTTGAGGCATCATCCACAGATGACATACACTGGCACATTAAAAATAACCCACTCAGTATGACAATATGTGTGGGGGACCATCACTGCTTAGCATTTACCCCCATGGAAGAATACCCCCATCTAAAGGAAACTTTGAAAGAGCATCTGTTGTCATAAACCATGAAATAAAGTTGTCCTCATCTCGATAGCATAAGAAACATAAATGAAGAATAATCCAATAAGTAAATGAAGAATAATCCAATAAGTAAACTGCTACCACTTCGGGGAATCAAGTATGAGAAAAAAGCTACTTAAAGCCAACTGGGAGATCAAATATTAAATAATAATGTATTAGAACTAATAAATTAAAGATGAAATGTACTTGACAATTTGAGTTTGAAGACCCACTGGCTTTAATTTGAAAAAATGCAACACAGCTAAGAACAACTGAGATGGTATTAATCTCTGCATTCAGTGCTGTGATGGAATAAAATAAAACAAAGGGACTTTAATCCCACATGAGGTTTTATCTTGCTCTGTTTTGATTTAGCAAATTACTTTGAGTTCTGCTTATTTTTACAGCATTTACTAAAGAATGATGACAAGGCACCAAGGTTCTCCACATGGCCAAAGCCTCCTGGTAGCCACCAGTCCTGGTATCCTTGCTCTTGTAGATCAAGCAGCACAGTGTCCAACCTCTACTGGCTGCACCTCCGTACTAGAAGATAAGCATGCCTGCAATCTGTTCCACTTCATGCTAATTGCAGACAAATCCTGTTTAGTCTACTCATGAAAGCAAATTGATTTGCATGGGATTATTTACAGGGGTAAACGCAATCTAGACTGGTCCTAAGGATTTGAGGCTTTTGGGTGAGTTATCAATGAAGTCCCCAGTTGGATAAATTTTGAATGTCATTTACATTGTGTTAATACAGGTTAAATGAGAGAGAGAGAGAGATGTCCTTCCTCCACTAGCCCTACATAATACAACTTTTTTTTTTTCTTTTCTTAGAAATAACAGGTTTGAGTTTCTATTGTAAATGCTAAGCTTTGCTTGAATAGCCAAGGGATCTGGTAATAGCAGATAACTGTAAATTATTACCATTTTTTAAGGTATTCCCAAAGGGACTACCTTCTTTAGACCAGTTTGCATCATTGAAGGAGACAGACAAAGCCATACTACAACTTGGCCCCAACCTTCCCTTTGCCCCATTTACTCCACTCCTCAGGGACACATGCATCTTTTTTAAACAAGGCATAGCTTACATGCCTCATACATTATTAGCACAGCATTTTCTCCCCAGGCTTTCCAAGCTCCCAGCTCCCTGCAGAGTCATTGTTGACACTTCACATGCACCTACTTTGCAACCCCTTTGCCTTAAGACAGGATAATCAATGCAAGGCAGTTAACTTCCTTCCATGTAATAGCTAGGGTGGCTTTAGCACAGAGTAGTCTACCTTCAACTGCAACAATATCAAAGTTGACAAGAAGAGAGACAGTTGTAGTCATAATCTCTGAATGTCATCATTATGGAAATTTCTGGAATTCTACTGTTATGGGACAGCACAGGTTCCAGTAGAGAGCGAACACAGGGAATCCACTGTCTCTTCTATCATGCTCTGAAGCTCTAGAGCTCTTTCATCTCAAAACAGGTGTCATGTATCGAACTGTTTCATCAAAGTGTTTCTGCATTTACTGTAGTAGATTCATAGACATTAACACAAATGTTTCTCTCTTGGATATCTAAACTCAGGTGAGATCAGCTTGGTCTTGCTGTGACCCATCCTGCCTCTCTCAGGCCAGGAGTACAATACTTTCTGGCCTTACTCATTCTCAGCTGCCACTGAGGCAAGCTTACTGCATCCAACAGAATGGGTGGAACTTCTTAAAGTCATTTCCAAGTTGGCAACATTTTTAAAAGTCCTAAATGCTGCACTTGAAAACAATTCCCTATGCTCCAGCTCTCATAGCTGGGTGGTTCCATGAGTAGTTTTTTTCCCAGAGGCAGATTACCATCTCCTTTAAAGCTCAGCAAATGTCCTATTTACAGTGTCAATGCTACTCTCAGGTTTCTGAGCCCTTTCTGATACAGATACTCAACTATAACCAGGACTTGTGGACAAGCTTTTTTTTAGAGTGTGCCTGCCCTAACAGCATTTAAAACCTTTTTAAGCAGTAAATTTCAAATCAAGGGGCAAAATTGCCTTGACCTAGCTCTTCCACTCTCCGTGTTATCCTTACTTACTCTTCCCATCAGCAAACCCAGGTTAAAACAGTAGTTTTCCAGATTTGCTTCTTGTATCCACCACAGCCACTCATCTGCTGCTTAAAACAGGTAGCACCCTTTGGTAAGCACTTGCAGGGACACTGAAGGGCAAACCCCAGCTTCCCGCGAGACCCCAGGTCTGATAATGCACAGCAGCAGCAGCTGCAGGACAGCATCCTGCAGTCCAAATACAGGCATAGATTCCACTTTTGGGAATCAGTTAGTGCTACGAAAAAACATTCTCCAATGCTAGATGCTTATAAGATTCAGTTGGACAGGGTGCTGGGTCATCTCGTTTTGCCAAGAAAGGTTGGACTAGATGATCCTTGAGGTCCCTTCCAGCCTGATATTCTATGATGCTATGAATTCTGTGAATGTATGATCCTAACATATAACCCAGTAGGCACTCCTGCCTTCAGCAGCTTAAGGGTGGGAGGCAGTCAGTCACAGATGTGCTCCCCGGGCAGTTTATGGCAGTTTAAGCCAGCAAGCCTTCAGGTTATCAGCCAGACCCTTGGCCAAAGTCTATTATGCGTTCCTGACTCTACAGTGACTGTTGATGACAGCTAGGGATTTGGCCCAGCAAAGAGGCTCCTTCAGTCATTTCATCCAGCATCCACCACCCCCCCCTTCCAGAGAGGCTTATCTGAACTAGTTCAGTCTGGCTAAGAAATGCCTTAAGGCATTTATTTGGCTTTGTGTAATTGTGGGTGTATCTAGAACCATTATCACAGGCACCAATGAAAATAGAAGCCTGCAATTCTCAAAATTAACTAATTAGAAGAACAAGAGAAATTCACACTGGATCAGGAGATCTCCTCTGTTAACTCAGTTTATTGTCTGTACTGACCGGCACAATCTGGCCAAATCCCCAGTGCAAACAAGCAGTTTTAGCCAATATCACTACCGAGCCAAGAAGTCTTAATTTGCTACAGGAAATGCTCATTTTACTGTATCTTGTACATCTGGCAACAGCTAAAATGCATCTAACTCAGTCAGATGTGAGGAAACACAGCCAGCATTTTTCCACTAGTGCAAGACAGAGCTCAGTAGACAAGGTGAATCCAAAATCTGAACACCACTGAACATCAGATGTTTCTACATTCATTTTCAATTAAATGTTTTTGTACAGGGCTCACAGAAAGAAAGAAGCTGTCTAGAAATATGCTAGATGACAGAAGATACATAAAGGAAAACAATAAATAGAAGCACTGATGATCACTGCAAGCCTGTTCCAGTAACACGGCAGAGAAGATCTGTCTTGCAAATCAGATTTTCCCTTTATCCACTGAAATAGTTAGAAAGCTGGTTTAATTTTTGGAAGTTTAAGGGGTTGGGGTTAGGGTTTTTTGACAGCTGCCCAATAGAAGTTAACTTAATTTGACAGTCTGTTCCCATCTGAAACACATTTAAGCCTTCTGACCCACATTAGATCAAATCCTCATATTTGTTTTTCATTCAGGCAGCATTTTGTAAGCACAGGGTTTCGTTCTAGCCCTTTGGCCAGAAGGGAGAATCATATTCCTAAAGGGCCAACACCACCTACAAAATTACGTAAAGGACAATTCTCCTGTCCACCCTACCCACCTCTTCCACCCATACACACACACTCCCTCTGCATTGGTTTCAAGTTTTCCAGGGTGGAAAACTGCTCCACACAGTTGCCTATAGACTCAGGGGGAGTAGATTGGAAAAGTTTTCTTTCAGTGCTGGAAAACATGAGTAACTAGCATCTAAGATAGCTCCAAAACTGACCTTTTCTCCCAGCAGAACAGAGGCATTGGTTCCTAGCATGGAAAGCCTTAACTCCCAGCAATGTACTTAATTTGTGACTCATTCCTGTTGGCAACATTTGTTTCTCACTCTCCCCTTTGACTCCATCTTCCCCCACCTCAAATACAAAACCTTGGGAAAAAGTAAGGCAAGAAGCAATTGCATTGTATTTCATGTTTGCTCTGACAAATTGTTCCCATTTTCTTTCTTGATCAAAGAGAAAGAGGAGGTGATCTTCGCACCTGAAAGGAACAGTTTCAGGTTAATACATTGATTACCAGTTTAGACATACTCGAATTTAATGCCAATTGGATGGTTGGATTTAGTTTACATGAAGTAGCAACTTATTTCTCTTTGACTCATTTCTCCTAGAATTTCAGTATCAACAAAAGCATCTTCACTTAATTCTTCATTATTTGTAGTTTTCCATGGGGCTAAAACCAGTGTTTAAGACTAAAGCACTGGAGTTTATATTAACAAATATGCAACTGAGAGAAAATACAGGCAAAAGAATTAAGTCACTTCATCAAGCGTACAGACATTCACAGTCAGAGCAGGGGCAAGAAACTGGGTCTCCAGTGCAAGCTGATGCCTCCTGCCTCCCAGTAAACAGAGCTTTGTATGCAAGTTGGGGGTTTTCTTGCTCCCTCCCTTCTTCATGCTCCCTCTCACTCATGGCAGTCTTTATTTTGGTCTGACACTTTTAACGGGGTTGAGATCAGTTCTGAGATTTGCCAGTTTTCTCGTGGGAGGGATCTGTTTGGTTTAAGAGAGAGTGGGAGAGGAAGTGTTTGATTTTGCAAACACAACTCGCACACAAAGATATTTTTATTCCCTTGCCTTCCTATCAAAAGGTCTAGGCTCAAAACCACTGAACAAAAGGTGGATTTAAAATACTGAGATTAAACTGAAGGCTGCAGGTGGGAGGATCTTCAGTTTTCACTGGAGATTTAATCCTGCCACCCTCCACTGCTTTACTTCAGGCTGAGGCATGAGACAGACACCTTGGATGTAGTGTTTGTTCACCCTCTACACTGCTGCTGGCATCCTAGGATCTTTGTTTCATTTTTTTGGGTCATTTTTTAGCTGGTGTTAGGCAGCAGCTGAAGGTAGAGACAAGCTGTGAGTGTAGAGATGTCAGATCCTCCCCTCCTAGGGCTGTCAGAGGACAGACAGGATTCCCAGCTGCCAAACAGGGATCACCATCAGCTGAGACCAAAGTGACTCCAGTCCTGCACTTGTCCAGCAGCACACAGCACAAAATCATCTTTGCAAATGATGTTTTTATCACCTCAAAAGGAACAGTCTGAAAAATGGTGAAAGCACCCTGACCTCCTCTCCCGCTTCCCTCAGTAAGAGCATAAGGCTCTTGCATCCTCTCCAAAAAAGCTCCAGGGATAGACAATGCAAGCAAACTGGTGCTGTGCTTTATCCCAGGGCTTAGCAAAAGGAGGTTTCCTGTCAGCCTGCTCGAATAAGATTCATCACACAGGCATTTTGCATTAAACCAGAGGAAGTCTTTACTGTGAATTTCCCACCTCCTCACCAGCAGGACTCTTTAGCTTTGCAAAGCTCCACAGCTCTTGTGGGCTCCCTGGATGGACCTTCAGATCCTTTTGGTGCTGGCACAGCAGAAGCACCCCAAAGCAGCTGCCCAGAAGCTTCTCAATTCCCTGAGCTCTTTGAAACACGGGGCCACCTTTTTCTGGCCTCCACATGTGCCTCACAAGAGAGCAGGACTATTTCCTAAAAACATGTAAATCAGAAAAAAAAAAAATCTAAAACAAATGTTAAAGTACAAATGGGATTAAAATTTCAAACCCGAGAGCGCTAGATTGCAACTGAAGTCAGCAGCAGTACCTAAAAGTACTCAGCACATCTGAACACTCCATCAATAACCTGATGGATGCTTTTCTTCTGCACAGAAATGTTACTTTAATGTAATTTCCCTAGTGTATTTTAAATGACAGGTTGTATATCTTTCTTTGATTCAAAGTGAAAATATTTTCTTTTACATCTCAAAGACAGCTGCAAACACCTATAACCTACGAATGCCAACAAGCCCTAGGAAACAGAAGTAAAAGCTCCCTCTCTATATAGTTTTTGTTTATTTGGGTTTTTTTTAATGCAATAGATCAGGACTGACAGAGGGCTGTGGAGCTGTAACAGGTTTTTGACTGTGGAAAAAAATGTGACAATTCTTCAACAAACACAGGAGAATCCAAAGAAGGAAGCTTTTATCTGTCTCCTGCTTCTAGTGCTTCATGCATGGTTTGTCGCTTTCCGAGAGGCCTTGGGAGTGACCTAGGAAGGAAGATCTGTTCACTGGTACAATAAAAGTTTAAGTAATTTAAGTAATTCACATCCACCAAGAGAAAAAAAAAACCCAAAGAATAAGTTTGGGGGAATAGGACAGATCCACATTAATAGCTGGAGGGATGAAAGTCAAAACCATTCCTCATTAAATTCCAGTCAAATGCTCCCTGTGCAAAATGGCTACATGCTGCAAGAAAGCAGCAAGATAAACTTAGTTTCCAGGGCAAAAAAACCCCTCAACTGGTTAGGAACAGTAGTTTGAATGAACCTGGTGTAGATCACATGAATGTAATCCTCAAAGCTATTTCCAGTCAGGCAACAGTAAGGAGAAAAACTCTTCAGTTGAAGAAGTGAGCTACTTTCAAGCTGCATTCCTTTCCCTCTGGGTTTACTCCCTTCTCCTCTTCCTCAAATTACATTATACTTAGGGAGCAAAACTGTAGAAGCTGGGGGGTTTTGTTTCTGAGCAACCATTTCATAATCATAATATTCACAAGCACTGATGTTTTTTCAAACAGATGTTGCATTGCAATTCTGTCCAAATGAGTTGGTTTGTTGTTTGGGGCTTTTTTTTTTTTTTTTTCTTTTTTTTTTTGGAACAAAGCTGACAAAAGCAAAACCACTGGGGCCACAGGAAATTTGGAGCTAACTCTCAAGATTGCCCAAAATCAACAAAATTGACCACTTGCATTTCCAAGACAAATTCATCAACAGGCGCTTTCTACTTCCCTCCCTATTATATGTCTCAAAAGGAGCCTCTGCCAGACCTTATCTTAATCCATCACAGGGCTGGAGCCTAACAAGCTCCGGGGGACAGAGGTGAGAAAAGAAAAACAGTACACCACGGGTTGCTCACAAACATGCAAGAGGCTGTGGCTGAGCCCGCTCTACCCACTCACCCAGATCGTGCAAAACCAGATCAAGGTGGCAGAAATTTGCAAAACTACCTAAAAGCACGACCTGGAATGAGGCTTGCTAAACATGAGATAAAGGGGGGAAAAAAACACCCACACAAGCCAGCAGAAAATGATGGCCCCAGAAGGTCAAACAGTGCAAAAAAAGGAAAAAAAATGTTGGCTATTATGCAATATGAGATAAATTAATTGAGGCCAGAGAAACAGCAGCTGCTATGCAGATGGCACTTTCCACATCTTGACTGCCAAACCGGACAACTCAGGGCTCTATTTCCGTTAATCTTCCCAAGCAATGATGGGCTGCAGCAAGCAATTTAAACTGTCACGTCCGAGCATTCTATGGAGAGCTTCTGGAAAACGATGGCTCTGGAGTTAACTAAGCTATGATTCTGATGAAAAGCAGATGCCATTTAATTATTGGGGTGTGGGGGGAGGGCTTCCACTAATTATAACCTGTGGAAGAATATTTTATAGTGCTCCAAAGATCAGAATTAACAAGAGCCCAAGGCTACTAATACACATAGTTCCTTCACTGCCATTACAATGGGACAAGTGGGAAGAAACAGGCCACTTCAGCAAAAAGAGTCACGATTTCTGTTGTTACACTAAGTCCTGCATCTGATATGAAGAGCAGTATAGACTTGTTCAGGCTCCTCTTCTACTTGTCTGAAAGACTTCCTATTAAAAAAAAAAAAAAAAAAAATTAAATCTGTGTTAATCTATAAATTTCTTCCTAGCCTTCATCCTCCTGAATAAAGCACCATTCCTGGCCAAACTGCAACCCAGGCTTTGGCAGATGATTACTGTTCATTTTTTTTAACTAGTTCACATTTTCTGTATGTAAGAGTTCCTGAATTACGTAACAGGATCTTGGGCAAAACCTAAGAATTTTAAATATTTTTTTCCTCATGTCTGCATGGTGATTGGAAAGGCATCTAAACCACGAGCTTCTTTAGGCTGTGAGATCCACTCTGCTATGTTTGGAAGAAAATGCTTCCCATGAAGAGTGAGGTAGGAGGCAGTGGCAGAAATCCAGATAAATTCCTTTCTTTAAGTCCATATGCAATCATTTGTCAGCACAAAGAAATTCTAATGATCTCAATTTTTGTGCCTGAAGTTCACTTTTCACAGCATTTTAAACACATCACCACCCCAAATGCTCTTCAGATCCCATACGTGCAACAACCCCAGGAAATTCCTTTTGGTTTACCCTTTACTTTACAAAGAAAGCCTCACAGATGAGATTAATTTCTCTTAAATTCTTTGAATATCCAAGTGGCACAGGGTTCGAATACAGTGCTAATTATGGGTAGTGAGCCTTTTTCTGTTTAAATGGTCAGGTTAACAGTTACAGCGTGGTTTACAGACTACAAAAATTCCTGGTATAGTAGGTAATGTTTGTGGCCTTTCCTCATGAAAGCAGGAGAATGTAGCAGCATTAAAAAGTACGTTAAGAAATAGAAAGCAAGATTTTAAATTACATGTAGCAAATGCAAAAGTAATCACACCTCTAAGAAAATGCCATGGCCATAGCTCTCCTGGTGTTTTATTTTCACATGAAGGGTTTGTCACATGAAGTTATACATAGGTGTCAAGAGGGAGGCAATACAGAAGCAAGAGTTCACATAGAAAGGTGACTTGATGTCCTTTCTCAGAAGGCAAGTCAGCCTGACTCCTTCATAGAATCACAGAATCAAGCAGGCTGGAAGAGACCTCCAAGATCATCTAGTCCAACCTATCACCCAGCCCTATCCAATCAACTAGATCATGGCACTAAGTGCCTCATGCAGTCTTTTCTTGAACATCTCCAGGGGTGATATCAATCCATGCCAGAAACTCACAATTTCCCAGGTTAGCGCTAACCAATACCCAGCACATCTTTCAAGTTAGGGAAAAAAGCCTGGAGAATGTCTGTGCCTTTGCCTCGAAGCCTTTGGAGTCAGGCAAGGAATGACACCATTTCAGATTTACAGCTGAAACTACACTCCTTTAGCACCTCCTCATCTTTAATTCAGCCCAAGATGTTGCTTTTTTGCTACGTGATGAAGACCTCAAGCCTTGCATTTCCTTAGATTTTAGCACTGCAACCCTGGCAAACAGCAAGAACAAGGCTGGAGGGTTTGTCTCCCTCGTCCACAAGAACGGCTTTCCTGCAAACTCTCACCCTAGCAGCAAGAGGCCTGGAGACCATCCTGTTCATTTTAAATCCTACAGGAAAGACAAAATAGGATGTCCCAGGTAGCAAAGAAAGCTTTTTTTTCATACCACAGCTTCCTTTCTTCACATGACTAGGGCTTACTTAAAAGGAGGGGAGGGCTGCTTTGAATTCTTACCCTGCTTCTCCCTTTCCCGAGGAAGCTCTGGCGTCCTGACCAGATGCTGGGAGCAATTCCAGCTCCATCTGTTTGAGAGTTTTGAGCTGCAACATAAATTTTACTTTAATGTGTGGTAATAATGACCTCCAAAGCCCCATCTTGCCTTGTTCAAATGTGCTAGCTGAAAGACAGTTTTCATATACGTTAACACATTAAGTACTGCAGGGTGCATGTTAATGCTGTTTATGAAGATTAAGCCACACGAATTCCCATTAGCACTAATGGCAGCTTTGTAACCTAATCCTCAAGAAACACAAAGCAAAATTTAAATCTTTGAAAAGCTCACATCTCACCCCCATACTCCCTACTCATGCTTGTCTGATCACTCCCACATTCAAGCATCCCATGTGCATCCATTCTCATTAGGTCTCAAAAGCTCCGCAGGTTCAGCATAGGTCAAGCCTTCAGACTGAAAATGCTTTTACAGAAAAGTGCTACAGGAAACAGCACTTGTGCTTCATTAAAGTGAATTTTCCCTCTTAAGGTAGCATCCAATCACCAGTAGGCTTTATCAGGAAGTTTGAAAATCTTGAACTTTGCTGAGAGTTAGTCTTTTGGCATTCTTGCACGGACATCTGCGTGGCCTGTTTTAACAAACCAGAAACAAACACTGCCTGTGCTCTAGTTCTGCCCTTCTGCTTTTTCACAGCCAACCTATCCCATTTCACCTACTTTGTCAATGGCAAGAGGAATACACAAAGGGTGATGAACTAAATGTTTTCAAATGTAAATCTCGATTCTCCTGTGAAAAGGCAGAAAGCACTGTATTTTCCTCCCACAGGATGCTCTCCTCAATCTTTGTTGCGTTCCTTAAATTCACGACCTAGCAAATCCAGAGAAACACTGAAGTGTTGTTTTCGAGGTGATGCATTATTATCATAATATCTATTATTTGTGTTCACGAGCACATACTTAGAGAGAGAGAGAGAGAAAAACCCTCTATCTGTTCTTTTCCAGGTGGCACATGTTATTCGGTGCTTGTTTTTTCTTGTGCGAGCAAGCAAACATCCAGCTTTGGCAAGAACCAGCATGACGGTTACTTCTTTTCATTCTCCAAGTATCTCTGCAGAGGTCAAGGTCACAGGAGAAGGAGCTGTGCAAGCAGTAAGTTTTATCAGAAACTAAGCAAGGGTCAGAGTCAGGTCTTGAGGCAGGTTCCTGTAACAGCCATTTGCATCGAGACAGAATTCCTGAAGGAACAGGTTTCCTTTGCATGCTCTCTGACCTACCCTATCTTGAGATCAGTATTAAAATCAGAGAGCTCCTCTCTGCTTCAATCCCCCTTAATCTGAGCACTGCTACACCTGACGGCTGCGTCTTCCAAACATGCTTGCTCTGCACAAAGATTGCCAGGAAAAGCAGTCTGGGACTTCACCTCAGCGGACGTGGAACACTCATCTAAAGAAGGAGGTAACAACACTGGGTTAGGGAGCTTCCCCACAACTAGCAAAATTTACCAGACCAGCGCAGACAGCTTGGAAGTAAGATAAAGCTGTATTTACAGCAAAGCTAAATTTACAAGTGTTTGTGTGTATATACATACACACTATATATATATATATAGTGTGTNACAATGAATGATACAGACTTTATCACTATTTTCTTTTCACAACCAATGATCTAATTTCTCTCATTAGAATATTCCAATTAGCCTCAAATCAGCACAAACCCGTTTCATGTCATTCTTCCCATTTCACAAACAAGGGTCCAGGCAGTAAGCTACACACCAGACAGCAGAGCAAAACAATGGTAACCACCTTCAGCCAAAATTATTCAGCTTTTAAGACTGAAATAGTGTCTGTGCATCCAACTACCACAGGAAAATGTCCCAGGCACAAAAACCAAAGTGACACATTTGGCCTCTAAGGTGAAATATTTTCTTGTGAACTTCCACTGTGAACAGATCAGTGCCAGAATGGTCATTTTCTCTTTGCTGATGATACTACACAACACACTGGGTTATATGCGCTGCACTGAAGTTTGCCTGTTAGTTTAATTTAAATTGCAGTGAAGAAAATTAGTAGATACAAAGACTTTCAATGCACAATCTCCTGAAAAAGAACCAAAGAAATTGATGTTTAATAAGAAGAGATCATAATTATTCATGAAGCAGTTCCATGCACATTGAAAACTCAGGAACAAACGTTTGACCATGCTGAAGCCACTGTGGGCAGTGAGGTGATGGACACAAAGCTCTATGTCTGTAGTGGACCTGAAGATTACCATGTGTCTAATTTCAGATTGTCTATATTCATTGTTCCTAGCATCTTACACTAACCACAAAAAAGGGAAAACATTAAAAAAATATATATATTCTTGACTAAGTAACCTGCAAAGCCAGAAGTTTAAGTGGAATTAAGCAACTAAGGAAACAGGATGAACTTTGATACAGAGTAGCTGATAACATACATTCTAATAATCCCTAAACCACATCTGCAAAGCTCCAGTTCGATGCAGTCAAAGAGCAGAACAAATAGTCAGGACAGATTTGAATGCTTGCAATGAATAAAGAACAACAGAGATAAGGCCAAAACATGATGAAATCACAATTTATTTTTGCTCAGGGTGGGGAGCCCAAAGTTTTTCCACTGGTCTTTTTCTAAAATAAATAGGAAAAACTAACAGTCACAAACAGTCACAAACACAGAAAGTTCAACAAACAGAAGATTTATCCACGGGTTCCAGACAACAAATTCTAATAGCTGGCACTGGCATCCTTCATCCTGTTCTGGCTTGCCTGTTTTACTGATTTTTAACAGCTCTAAACAGCCAAAAAGAATCATATTTTTGGCTAAAGAGTTTAGAAGAATGGGAGAATCCAGGCCCTCTCTTCCTTCCCATGAAATGTTACAGAAAGACTTAATCTAATTGCTTCAGCAGGGCTCCCTGCCAAAATATTTAGTCACTTTTAGTCTGTTTGCTTTTGATACAATTATATGTTTCTGGTTTGCTCTATCCTTATCTGATTCAGTTTGATGTTTGTTCAACATGAGTGTTTGGGAATGGGATACGTTCTTTGTGTGCACATTGACATACACCTCCAACCATCATTCTCTGTAATGCACACATGCACAGACTCCTCTGTGCTCCCACACACAAACATGGGCAGATTTGGTTAATTGCCTTACTGAAAAAAAAAAATATGCCCACGACATCCTGTGAAAAAAGACAAGGAGATTGGTAAACTCCCAAGCAGTACATAAAGAGAGGCTTCAAGGATTTTATTTGAGGAAGAGATCAGATCATCTAGCATTCTGTTTTGGTGAATTTGTGTCAAATTGACATTCCAATTTCGGCAGCATACATAAAGCCACACAATTATTTAGCACTGTAGAGATTTTACATAACTCTCGAAGTTACTGACTCAATTTCTTTTCCTTCTGACTATAAGACAGATTAATCTGAAATGAATTAAGACAGGCAACCAGAAGTAATGTTACTATAGCTGGTAAAGATTCTTCAAACTGCAGTATCAGTAAGCCGCTTAAAAGCCTCACTATCATTGTGTGCTGCATCTGCTCAATAATTACTACCTCTCAAACCAAGGATTATGTGACTATATACTGCGTATTGCAACACAACAGGCAAAGCACTACAGGTACCCAGCAATCCCGAGAGCAGAATTTGGTGGAGCACTTAATTATTCACACACTAAATGTTAGGCTCTGAAAACTCAAGGTGGTGTAGTGCCCACTGCCTCATATAGGCAGATGAGCTGAACACTGAAATCAGAACTTCTATCTCATCTGAAAAAGACTTTAAAATGTAAGCTTCATTACAAAAGGCAAAAGTATTTCACAGAAAGAAGAACAGCAACCTTAAGGACAGGAAAGTATATTGTAATTAGTTTACTAAGGTTAACCAAAAAAAAATCCAGCCAGTTCCCAGAGTGGGGTGGAGGAGGAAGGAAAGATTCCTCTCACTGAAAAAAAAAAAAAAAAACTTTACATTTGAGACTAAGACAAGAAGCACTTTGGGAAAAGATCTGTTGATTCCCATAGAAATGTGATTCTGCTGTGGTTTAGTCCTCTACACCTAAAGGAAATTCAGGTGTGTCATTATTTGGGTTTTCTAGATAAATGCCCTCAGTCTTCATTTGGAGTTGCCATGCACCTTGCTGCCTTGCTGTCCCCACTACTACTGCAGATGCTCCAGAGGTCTCTAGAGCTTGTCCCTCCTGTCACCAGGCAGATGGAGTTGTTTATGGTGTCTTTTATTAGTCTTTAAATTGTAGATTCATTATTTTCTGGCTTTGTGACTGGTGAGGCCTGTAATGGCCAACCTCTGCCCCACACAAGGCAGTGCCAGGAAAGGATCCCACCATTACAGGCAGCAAGGCCAACACCTCCCTGCTGCTCTCTCTTCCCCTGTCACATCTCTGTCTGCCATGGCCAGTGATAATTACAGTGGAGAAAGCTGTGCAGGAAAGGAAAATGCAAAGGAGCCTTGCAGCCCTGCTTCAGATTTCTGGCACTCTGGAGAAAGCCTGAGAGGGCAGAGCAGGTTTGCCTGCTCAGCTCCAGGCCAAGGGGATGGGCGGCCACGTCCACCCACGAAGAGCGCCTGTTGTTTCAAGTCTGTGGACACAAGCACCCCAACTTGTGCTGGCCATGCAAAGGGTGATCCTGCCTCTGCTCTGAGGTTTAGAAACCTCTGTTCCTTAAGATAAACCTCCTCTGAGCATGCAGGATTGCCCTCTTAAAGCGCAGAGAGATGCAGTTACAGCCCTGGGGGGCTGACATGCCTACCAGGTACCCACAGACATCCCTTCCCAGTGCTGGAGGAGTCCCTCTGCCTGGCTCTGAGAACTGCTGTGTGCTAACCAGGCCATTTCTCAGCGCTCCTATGGGCAGATATTTAGAGATCTCTGTTTGATATATGACTCGTGTTTGAGGGGAGAATACATAAACTGTACCCTATCAGGCTCTGGGGGTGTATTTTATCAGTCATTTCCCCTCCTACCTTCCATTTCAAACCTTTCTGTGAACTGGAATCCTCCCATTAATTTGCCAGAAGGAAATGCAAGTCCACTATTCTTCTACCTCATTATTGACTCCTTGTTGCAGCAGGAGCTTTTTATCTTCTGGAGGCAGCGGCTCTGGGTGCCTGGGGGAGGATGCCATGAAGCACAGGCAGCACAGCATCCATCAGGAGCACTGTGGAATCGAGACCAAGCTGTAAATGCTGTCATCACAACATGTTTGACCTGGGCTCTTGTGTATGCCAGGGACACCAAGAAGTTACTGATGATAACAATTGATGCAGTGTTGCTTGTTGCTAAAAGAGCGTTATGGGATTTTTCATCTTTTTTCCTTTTTCTTTTCCTAGGTAAAGTTCTGGAATTGAAGTATTTGTCCTTGAAAAGTCTCCACAAAAATAAAATCTCTCTGAGATGAGAAACCAGTGGATGTGCTTTCTGAATTGCTTACATAAATAACTAGAAAACTCATTTTCTTGTCTCTTCCAAGTACTGCATCTCAGTATATCTGACGCGGTGCAGTGTTCCAGGCTTTCCCCTTGGGCCATGCAAAGGTTGGTGTGTAATTAGCCAGCCTGTTTGCAGGAAAGTTCTGATGGTGATGCCTATTAAAACCTTCTGTGAATGAGAGAAAAAGATTTTTTCTACTGAGCTTTCTATCACTTCTCCCTCTACAAAGTTTAGCCTGCTTCTCTGTGTCTTCTTCCCCTCCACAAAACATGGAAATTTGGTACCTTTAAAATCTAGACCCACCAATGCCCATGAATCTCATGGCAAAGCTGATTGCTTTGTGGAGAAGGGGCAACAATTTGGAACTTTGAAAATTAATACTCGTAATGGAGTTTGAAAATGAACATTCATAGTGCGAATTCCTCAGCATTGCTGTTAGATGACTGTTAATCAAAGGCTTTGACGTTTTTACTGCTGGTTTAAGCAGGGATGAATTTGTGCCAGAGCTGGCTCTCCCTGAAAATTCAAACTTGTTGTAGATACACAACATTTTAGGAGACACAATGCAACAGTGAAGAGGAATGGGGAGTATTTTAAAGAATGCTAATCAAATACCAGTGTACAAATAGCAAGAGCTTTCTTAAAACCCTATCAACTAAATCTTGGTTTTGATGCACCTTACTGCAGATGTCATTTTAAAAGCTGTCATTTTAGCTGAGGAGCAAAGCTCCTCCCTGTAGGCAAATTCAGCATTAGAAGTGCTTTGAGAAGAACTTGAAATGTTTAAAATAAAATAAAATAAAATGAGAAGAACTTGAAATGTTTAAAATAAAATAAAATAAAATAAAATAATATTAAAAAAACCAAAATAGTATAAAATAAAATAATAAAGTTAATGTTAAAGAGATTTCTTTGTTTGTTTCTTTTCTATTTGAAGGCTTGGCTACATTAACAGAGTAGTCTGACAGCTCTGTAGCACTCAGCAGACATTCACTGGACATGTACACCCATGCACTGCATCAAAGCCTTTCTGCTTTTCCCTGCCCCTGAGCTCCCCCAAGGCCAGGAGGCGAGGACAGGCTGCCTGACGCAGGCATCCGTCACCTTGGCATTTAGGCAGGTCACTCGCTGCAGTGAGGCTTGAGGGAGCTTTCAGGTTACCTCTGCATTCCCGGATAATTCCTAAAAAGCCCTCTACCTCGAGCAATTGATCACAGAGCTGCTACCAAGCAAATTCCTGGACGACACCCAGTGTCGGGTTTCCGTCCGAGCTTCCTTTCTGTCCCTGCACAAAGGTGTCCAGGGCTGCGCCTGCGTGGGTGCCGAGCTCCGTCTTGCAGCCAGTCGCTGCTGCCGCGGGCGATGGGTGACCCGTGGCTGTCATGTGGCTTGTTGCTAACGTGGAGCTGACAGTAATATTGACGAGCGGTGGTTACGCTCAGCTGCAATAGCTGAGGCTGGTAATATTTACGACTGCATTAAACCCCACAGCCCGAAGCCTGCTCTGCTCTCTGTGCTGCATTTCCACCTGCTTCAGATCCGCTCCCAGCAGTGCGTTTCTGATGCCGGAGAGCATGTGCGTACACGTGCCTGTGTGCACACACCAGTCTCCAAAGTGGCAATTTCCAGGGAAGTCTTAATCTCCAGTTTCCTTTATAAGGAGCTGTCTGTCTGGAGAGTAAATCTGAGCCTTTTTTTCTGGTGGGTCACACGCAGGGCTGGCAGCTAATGCGGGTTTTCCTAGTCCTGCTATGCAGGTGACCTAGATCATTTTACCTGACTGGGTTTTCCTTCTCAGCAGCGGCACATCTGTGATCTTTCCCTGCTCCAGCCTAGACTTCTTTCTTGAACAGACATTACCAAATTTGTCCGTGTAGCTTTTGCATTTTTATGCCAGCACTGGGTCTGTGGCTTGGACCTTGTAGCTCCTCAAGGACTGAGCTGAGATCAGCAGTTCTTATTTATTGTCCTCCCTCCAGCAAAGCACTGTGGATGGTGTTTACAGCTGTTACTCCACTTAGCTGTCCCTGTTCTCCTTCCATTCCTTACTGAGTCTGATCATGCATTACACGAATTGCAGTGCACATTAAAATACCTAAGTTCTTTATGCTGGCAAACATTGCGTTATGGGTCACAATCACAGGAAAAGTTGGAATTTTCAATGGATGTTCACAACAGTGAAGTTGGCCCTGGAGCATGATTTCGTCTGTCATGACCACCACAGTAGATGATAAAACTGTGGTGTAAAATGTCATGAAGATGATAGCATTGTGAAGGGTAATGCTGTTAATAGAATATTCTTTTTCTCAATTACATGTAAGAATAAAGCTAAGTGAAATTTATAGCTACTCCAATAAAAACGTTGGTAACAAAAAGCCAGTGACCAGTTTTTAAGAGTAAAGCTCATTGCTGGAAGGTCTGGATAAGCATAGCCAGTTAGTGCTCCTGAGAGAAATACACCACATTTTTGTAACATAGATAAAATCCATTTGATTTTTCTAATTTTTACAAAGTCAGCTTCCTAAACTGTATTAATTGATATTGTATAGTTTTCCCAGTAACTAGAGCAGCTGTGAGCTGGGCCATGACACCATCTAAAGTTAAAGGACACAGTAAGAGATGGGATGTGAAGAAAGACAACGGCAGTGCTATGCTCTTCTAGGCAGGATTATGATGTACTTTGCTGGGAGCCAAGCTTGCAGGGGTGATGCACCTTCTTCTGAGAGTATCTGCACATAATATGAGGGGTTTACCAATAATTAGAGTGCCTCTCCTTCCCTCACTCTCTGTTGTTATCTCTGAGTTACATATTAACAGTGTGCAAGTGCAGAGGGCTGATTAAAAGCTGTGATGCACACAACTCAATGTTCATATTTTGAACATCTATTAGGTTCAGAAAGTAGCCTCTTTCTCTCTTGTGATTGCTAGGAAAAAAATCTTTTGGATTTCTTTTTCACAAAGCTTTTTAAATTTTTTTTTTCCCCTGGATATGTTGATAAGATCTGTTAAAGTGTTATTGTCTTATCTTCAGAAGATCTTTTAATTTCAGCTTCTCTCTGTCTTTCGACTCTCACTTGCAAACTATTCCGAGCTAATGGGATGGTGTGAACGGATGGTGTCACCTGGATTTGCCTTGGGATTCTTGCATGTGAAAGGATCCTTGCTGGGTCTCTTGCTGGGCAGTATCGATGTGCCTTATACTTCCTCAGGTGCAGCAGCCGGGAAAGTGGAGGCAAATCAACGTCCCTCAGTGAAGTCAAAGCATGTACATTAAAATGTTAATGGTTTCATCCGGGTGTGAAATGGCCTTTAGAAGTACTGGCAGGGAGGGAAGTGGTGGGAATTTGGTTTCACGTTTTGTGTCACTGTCAGCTTGTGCCTTTTACAAATCTTCACTAGATCTTGTTTTACATGAAGATCTTAATGGACAATCACTAACATACATAAGCTTAATAAATACCTATTTACATCAACAAGCTAAATGCATGATCTGAACAACAGGCACTAGAGAAAAGACCATGGCAAAAGGTATCTCGGGTAGCTCTGCTAACGATTATTGGGTAGTTCAGCTCATTTCAGGTGCTGAAATGGTGAATTTCAGGCTGGGAGCTACAGTGATGAGCTGGATCCCTTGGGTTGTGAAGGTGACCTGTGCTGCTGAATTGGCTGCAGAGGGCTTGAGCCAGATGATGTAGGCAGTCAGAGTGTCCATCCTGCCGCAAGTTAATGACCATCTGCTACAAGAAAGGCTCAAGAGGTGGTATCCAGAGTGACAGTTTACATTCAGGAAGTTCTCACCAATTAAGGGCTTTCTTTTTAATGAAAGTTTGCTTTTGCACAGTGAATGATTTATGGCAGGGTTTAAAATGTATTGCTTTGACTATGCCTACACACTTTGAACACCCTAAATAAAATCAGAAACCTTTGAAACACACTCATAAATATTGTCTGAACATTCAGAATATATTGCCTTCTGGAGGATGTGTAATGTAGTTTATCACCAAGCAGTTACAGAAAGATATTTAAACTATGCAGACATTGTTGCCTAAAACCCCTAGTAATAGAATTATTCCATTAGTTACCAAATCCTGAAATAACCTCAAGCTCCTGAGATCTGCAGTAGTTAATGCCAGGGGGCATATGTTGCTTTTTTACAAGAGCAAGCTATTTTAAACAGGGTTTGCTTGCTTGTCTTTTGTCTAACGCTTTGCAGTTGCATATTTGGAAAATGAAGATTCACATTTTCTGTCTGCTGAGCTAATACAGTGAAATTTTCATGATAGATTTTTGAATCGATGGATGAAGAAGTTTCCCCACCAAGTCTTTTGTCACAGAGAGATACATCATCATAAAACAAATCTGGCATGCAGTAGAGCAGTCAGCCAGTGCTCTCTGGGGTAGAAAACCAGTACTGGTCACCCAACAGCTGGACCAGTAGACAGCAAATCATCAGGAGTGCTCACACAAACCAGATTTATGTTATGTGAAACACATTACCACCTGCAAAACCGAGTTCTTGGGATGCAGAGGTGAACATTTTTATTTTAGAACTTTAGAAATATATTATATTTATGTAAAATTAACATCTATTTAGGTGGGGTTATCAGTAGGGGAGGAGCAGATGAATACTCTGCTGCTCTAACTGCCAGTGAGTGGTTATTCTCAGCTTTTACAAACATCTCCTGTGTGCTTTGTACATGGTGGAACTCCATAGTTGGGGAGCCTGTGCAGGGGTTTCTTTTCACAGCATCACTATTCCAGCACTACTAGCAAGTGTGACATCCACAGACATCCACCTGTGTCCCCGGTGTGGTTTCGGTAATTAAGCACTGAGTTGCTTAGATCCCTGTTTGTGTGCCCAGGAGACTCTGGGCATACAGCAGTCGACTGGCTGGAGCGGGTTGGACCAGCTGGCGGTCGCTGACTTGTGGCCCCGGGATGATTGTGTGACCCTCCAAATGATTTTTGATCCTGCTGGACTGTCTCTGTAAATGCTGCAGAGTCTGGCCCTCTGGACTTGGTTCCTTCTCTTTTGACTATGCAAGGACAATTAATTACTGATGTGAAAAAAGGGGCAAGAGTAACACAGGGCCTATTTCATACAAGAGTTGTCATCTTCTTAAATATTCTCATTGTAGACTGTAATTTTCTTTTACTTTGAGAACTAAGTAACTTTATATCAAGCATTGATCCGATTTTGTTGAAACATTTGCATGGTCCATCACATTTGATTTGTTAAATAGCACATCTGAAGCCATGTGAAGCACACCCATTCAGGAAAGCTGTGCCAGCCAGCCATAATTTTACTTGATATTAAATTGCACATGTTGGCTTTGAAAGAAGAAAAAAAAAAAAAAGCTTGTAAGACTCTGTTCTCTCTGTTTCTTTTGAGTCTCTTCCAGAAGTTTAAACATATTTCTGGTTGTACTTGAAATTGCAGTTCTTTGACATTTGTGATCAAAAGCCTTTTGATGAGGAGAGGGTCCATGTGCTACCAAGCACCCTGAAACTAAAGAATTAATAATACAGCTCTATTTCCTTCTACACTTGGGTATTTGGATACATTTTTCTTAATCAGTTCTGACAAGAGATTGAGAGCTGCCCAGTAGCCTAGGAGTTAGCTTCAGTTATTCAATATGAATAAGTCAGATGATTTTTATTTTATTTTTTTACTTTCTAAAGGGAAGCTATCTGATAAGTGGAGGTGGAAGGCAGATATTTTCTTGTATTCTTGCATTCTTCTTGGGGACTAAGTGCAGATGCCTCCAATGTCAGGTATTAGAACATGTATGTGCAAGATACTGTTTGTTGAAGGAGACAAACCAAATCAAGACTGGAAACTTGCACTGCCAATTCGTTCTTTCTTTGATTCTTTTTTGTCTCTCACTATGTAGATGGAGACATCAATGAATTAAGATCTTGAAGATAAATACTTCTTTGGGGAATTTAGAGAAATTAATTTTAAACTTACGACTGAAACGTTCTTATTATACAAATTCCTCTTTAGTCTTATTCCACACTATGGTCTGTGCCTGGCCTTTGAACAGCAGGATTTTTGTTCTGGGGGGTGTTTTCATTTTTGCAGTTAGTGCAGCTGCTACAACCATGCAATGCCAGTTTTGCACACAACCAGAATCTGGCCTGAGTTAGCAGATGCTGCATACTCAGTGATGATTTCCTTTCTACCAGCCCAGACTCTTAAGTGGACAACTGCCACATTTTCTGTGCAATTGGAAACCAGTGTTGCACTCACAGCAGCACTGGGTCTTTACTACCAAAATTGTACCATGACATACAGCCAAAGTATTCCTGCACTAAGGAATTACTGCACTCATGTCAAGAATAGCAGAGTTCTTTGCTAAAGAAGAGACAAAGCGTTCTGGAGCCCCTAGTACAAGAAAGATCTGAACATGCTGGAATGTGTCCAGAGAAGGGCCACAAGGATGATCAGAGGGCTGGAGCTCCTCTCCTATGAAGACAGACTGAGAGAGTTGGGGCTATTCTGTCTGGAGAAGAGAAGGCTCTGAGAAGACCTTATTGTGGCCTTCCAGTATCTGAAGGGGGTCTACAGGAAAGCTGGTGAGGAACTTTTTAGGATGTCAGGTAGTGATAGGACTATGGGAATGAAGCAAAACTAGAAGTAGGTAGATTCAAATTGGATGTTAGGAAGAAGTTCTTCACCGTGAGGGTGGTGAGACCCTGGAAAAGGTTGCCCAGGGAGGTGGTGGAAGCCCCATCCCTGGAGGTGTTTAAGGCCAGGCTGGATGTGACTCTGAGCAACCTGATCTAGTGTAAGGTGTCCCTGCCCATGGCAGCGGGGTTGGAATTAAATGATCCTTGAGGTCCCTTCCATCTCTGACAAATCTATGATTAATCTGAGAGTTAACCAAAGCAAATAGAGAGGTTTGCAAAAGGCTATTAGAAAGGGTTAATAAAAGAGAATTATTTAAAAAGTGCATACACAAAAACCGTATTTTAAGAAAAAGAGAGGTTGAGCTGACTTCATCTCAGTATTTCTGAGGAATACTATGTCAAATTTCTGACAATTACAAAGTACCTTAGCTAATCATGAAAATTCATCAAGTATGTCATAAGTGACAAGGAAAAAGTACTTGACTGCTAAAATTGGATGAGCCACAAAACTTCCTGACAATCACTTACATAAATCACAGGAACACATCCATCGTTTGACACAGAAGGTGTTTCCAGAGAGTAATATTTTCATGCCAAGAACAGGAAAGTTTGTATACCTCATTTGGAATCACACTGTATTTTGATCATTACCATACCAAAGTATTTCAGGGAAAAAAAAAAAAAAAAAAGTTATGCTTCTGCAGATTAAAAAAGAAATATTTGCAACTGAAGCAGAGGACCTTCCTGTCCACACCAAGGCAACATAAGCAAGGCAGAGCTGCATGCCAACACCTCAGGACTGTCATTTGGATGTAAGTAATTATCAATGACAGTAAAAACATATGCACACTTTACAGGGTGACACTTAGATCTAGGAAGTAGCACCAGATTACAAATGCTAATCCTAAATGGCTTACAACATTATTGGAACAAAAGAAACAAAGCAGAAGGTTTATTGCATTTTGTTTCAAGGACTGTACACATGGCATTACAATACACCCAAAGTTAGGAGCCCTTTCACAAGTGCAGTTGTGATTCTTTTGTTTTCAAGTGTTAGCTTCTGGTTTTGCATCTGTAACTAGAAACGTCCTAGCTGATCTTGTTCCTTCTTAAAACTTGTTTCCTTCCCACCCTGACTACAGCAAATCATGAATTTATGATATCATTAATATGAAATTTCACTTCTTCCTACTACAAACATAAACTTGCAATCAGCTTGAAGATAAAGTGTTTCTGCTTTGTTTTGCCTTTGGTTTTTGAAGAAAGCCCTACTCTCCACCCGTACACTCCTCAGGGCTGGTCCTAGTCAGCAGCCAGAGCCTCATGAGTTTCCCTTTGGGAAAGGGTAACACCTAAGTCACAGTAGGTAGTTCTGTAGTGAAGGTAACAGAAGGGTGCAAAGTGCAGCAATAAAATATGCATTTCTTGACACCCTATTCCAAGAAGAAATAACCTGGCATCTACAGCTTCTTTCCTTCCTCCTCCAATTTTGGGGATTTTTTTTTTTTTCTTTCTTACTCTGAGTCTTGAGATTAGCTCTCAATATCCCACCACGGAATTTTCTATTGTGTATTGTCAACGTCCTATGGACTTGGAAGATGTCAACAACAGCTTAAAAAACAGCATACATGCTTTGTTCCTCACCATTCCTGAAATGCTGTCAAGAGATGTATCGGTAATTAAATCTCTGTGTATATCAAAAGACATCCCTCGGCCAGGTAAATGCATAGGCTGCAGCAGCACAATTAGTCTGCGATGACATCCTAGCTTTTCTAGCTAACAAGGTCAGAAGAGGAAAGATGGGAAATAACACCTATTCAACTGCAGTCCTAACTGGCACATTGTCTGTGGATGTGTTTGCTGTGCTGCTTTTTTAAATTTAAAACTTGTCTTGCCAACAGAAGGAAAAAAAAAAAAAAAAAAAAGAATTTTATAGCCCATACACTAAAATAGAGCATGCTGGAAAAAGAGATTATAGAACAACATTCCACATGCCTCAGCAAGACCGGTAATTGCATTACAGCTCTTCAACATCTTCATGCAAAAATTTCAGCACACTTGTCACCTAATTGACATGGAAATAAAAAGTAGACTGTCCCCATAAAAAATAATGCATCTTCATATCATGTCATAGGCAACTTACCTTGATTACCAGAATCAGATAGCTGAAAAACTAATCTTCAGTTATTTTACAACAATGACTCCTAGGGAATGGTTTAGGTTATCAGTCAGTATACCTGTGCCTGAGCATGTGGAAACATGGCAAGCAGCTGTAACTCTCTGACCACAGCAGCACTGGTTATGGCCACACAAAGGACACAAACCAGTCATTGATAGTTATACTTTACTCTGTTGATGCGACATTATGCTAGAGAAGTGGATAAAACCCCAGTCCTTTGGATGATCTGCAGGGTATGCAATACAATACGGCTCAGCAATTTTGCTCTTTACCTCTCCATAGAAAGAGAATTGCATTTCTCTGCACATGCTGTGGTTCATACTGTTTTGTTTTGTTTGTGCTCATAGATTCCTATTAAGACCATTAAATCATACAGCCACTGATGGACCTCAATTAGCACTGAAAACAAGAAAAGCATTGTTACAAGCAAAGTTAGCTGACAAAAGACATCTTCGAATCCAAGTTTTCTCATAGGACACCACAAACAACCTGATCAAACAAAACACAATGGGAAAGTAGTTGCAACCTCGGACAGACACTGCATCAGTTGGTAATGAGCACGGGACTGTCATTAATCCTGAAGCTCAGAACAAGGCATTGTCCATTGCTCCACCAGATCTTTGTTACTATCCCCATCGTTGTTTGCAAGCATCTTAAATCCAATTAACAGTTTTTAGGAACCAGTATCTGGCCTTTGGTAGGAAATGTAATAAACTCTTCGGAGGGAAATTGGAATCTCTCTCTGAATTCCCTTTCATTGCACAGAGTCCTGGCTCCTTCCCACCCCCAGCCCCAGAGGATAGATTTTGTCACGGTCACTTCACTCAGGGCTGAACCCTCTGAAAGACAGAAGAGACTCAAATGGATGGACTAGGAAAAAAATGTTTTCCAGAAATGCATTTGAAACAAGGATATACCACACAATTTGAGTATAAATTCAGATTAATCAAGGGCTTAGGGGGTGACAAGAAATTTAAATCAACTTCAGCATTTGGCACCAATGGAAGCAGAAAACTAAATGAGCCACACAGCAAAATAATCAGTGTGGATTTGGTGGTTTGTTTTTTAAATATATCAAAATGGTACATTAAAATCCTTCTTACAGGTGTCAACAGAAGATAAAGAATTAAGGTGAAATGAATGCCCATGAAAACAAGTTAAAAGGCACCAACAACCCTCACAACTGTCTTTACTTTCTAGAATATGTATAACAAGGCAAACTCCTTTGCAGCATCTCCAAACAGACTATTTCACAGGATTGTTGCTGTACAAACCTCTGGCTATTAATTACAAGAGACTAATGTTTTGTAACAAGAAACAAATACATTTTTTTTCTTGAGAAAAAAAGATCTCAAACTAACAAAATAAATACCCCACCCACACAAAAAAAAAACAAAACCCAAACCAGAAAACAACAAAAGTTTAAAAGTCTGTAGTTAAAATTATGAGGGGGAAAATGAAAGAACAAAACCAGAACAGTTTCCTTTTAACCAGCAGGAGCAGTGTGGGCAGCAGAGCAAGGGAGGGGATTCTGCCCCTTTACTCTGCTCTCCTCAGGCCCCACCTGGAGTCCTGTGTGCAGTTCTGGAGCCCTCAGCATAGGAAGGACATGGAAATGTTGGAGTGGGTCCATGGGAGGCCACGGAGGTCCTTGGAGGGCTGCAGCAGCTCTGCTGTGGGGACAGGCTACGAGAGTTGGGGCTCTGTAGCCTGGAGAGAAGGCTTCCAGGAGACCTTGCAGTGGCCTTCCAGGACCTGAGGGGGGCTGCAGGAGGGCTGGGGAGGGACTATTGACAAACTCTTGCAATGACAGGACAAGGGGCAATGGGTTTGAACTGGCAGAGGAGAGATTGAAACTGGACGTTGGGAGGAAGTTCTTTGCAGTGAGGGTGGTGAGACACTGGCACAGGTTGCCCAGGGAGGTTGTGGCTGCTCCCTCCCTGGAGGCCTATGGCAGGGAGTTGGAACTAGATGATCCTTGAGGTCCCTTCCAACCTTACCATTCTATGATTCTATGATTTTTTTGCTTGCAAATAATTGAAAATAATTTTAAAAATATTCAATTTTAAAAATCCTGCACTGGATGACTTAGTCTAAAACCTTGCAATATGCCTTTAGTTAGCATAAGAGACATTATTAATGTGTTTTTTCAGAGTAACAGAGGGATTAAAATAGTTAAATATGAAGCATCATAAATGCACAAAAGGAACTTTCAAACCTTTGCACTGACAGCAGAGTACCAACCCTAAAAAGCCTAACCCCTGGGCATGGCACTTTCTTGTGCAGCCCTTGGAGGAAAAGGCTACTGAATGTTTTAGCAATGTATTCAAAATCAGACAATACTGGTCCTGAAGTGTTCCTGGGAAATTATCAACACCACTAAGGACCATATATAACATGAAGATCTTTAATAGCAAGCTACTTTCTGAAGGAGGAGGAAGGAACCTGTCAAACACCAAGGAATAAAATTTACCTGTTGGCAAGACTGGACCAATTTTTGGTTTAACTATAGGGGTAAAAAAGGAATGAGAGGACGTAGCTACTCCTGGTCCTTAGCTTAAAATGAGACTTAGCTAATGGCTGTCAGATTTTTTCCTTCCATCTAATCTGATGAAGTCATGGCCAGTTTAGAGCTTGAGGTGGAAAAAAAGAAGTTCCAGAATAACGCAGATAAATTCTTAACTTCAGGTGGAGTCAGACACTGGTGATCCAGGAATTTATAATTAATGATGAGGAGCTACAAATGAAGAAAATCTGTAGCTTTGTGCTGAAGTAGCCATGGGGAACTCTACAGAACAGGCTCTGCATTTTCTAATATAAAAGGAAAAGCAAAACAGTAAGTATTTTAATTGGGATTATATCTTTTCAATTAAATATCCACTCTCTCTCTCTCTCTGACTGAAAGCTATGACCTGCATTCTGTTCACAGTTGCAAACCCACAGATGTTTTCATTTCCAGTTTTCTAGACCTGACTTGTGGCATTACCAGAAGTAACACAGCTTTCTACAAAAGGAACTGGCATGCTTCACTTCACCTTGTAAAAACACAATCAGGAAAGCACAATACTTGACTCAGAACTGCCATCCAGTTGCAGGGAGATGGCCGTGCCCTCTTTCCTAAGTATACCCTTAGCAGATCTCTGCATCCTTCAAACCAACCAGCTGATGCAATTAGCAGACCACAGACCACATGATAAAAAAGGGGAAAGTTTCCTTAGCAAGTCTTGTTTGGTTTTCCACTAGTGTCTAGAACCATACTTTAAAAATATTCTATATAGGTCATACTTTGAGTCAGCAGCTAGAAACTCTTCTCTTCGCAGGTACTTTAACAACATTTTATAATTGGTAAGAAAAACAGTTCTGAGGGTAGTTTTGGTTTTTTTTTTTTCCTAGGGAAATGGATCTGAGTGAAACAGTGTCACTGGCAGGTAGGCTCCTGTGCCTTCTTCCTACTTCTTTCCACCAATTTAGCACATCCACATTAACAGATGGAAAGATGACAAAGATTTATTTGCTCATAAATGCCTCTCAAGTCAGCAGCAGACAGCTGCCCTCGTCTCAGGGAGAAAACTCTATTCTGACAGGCACACTGAATGCATTTACCAGTATGTATCTGGGCATATCACACCCCTGAGCAGTACAGCAGTACCTCTTCCCCACTTCTGTACCATGTGTCACGAAATCTAACTCCTCCTCAGGAGAATCATAACATCATAGAATGGTTTAGGTTGGAAGAGACACAAAAGCTTATCCACTTCAAACCCCCTGCCATAGGCAGGGACACCTCCCACTAGAACAGGTCACTCAAGGCCTCATTCAGCCTGGCCTTGAACACCTCCAGGGAAGGAGCAGCCACAACCTCCCTGGGCAACCTGTTCCAGTGTCTCACCATCCTCACTGCAAAGAACTTCCTCCCAACGTCCAGTTTCAATCTCTCCTCTGCCAGTTCAAACCCATTGCCCCTTGTCCTGTCATTACAAGACCTTGTCAATAGTCCCTCCCCAGCCCTCCTGTAGACCCCCTTCAGATACTTGAAAGGTTACTACAAGGTCTCCTCAAAGCCTCTTCTCCAGGCTGAAGAGCCCCAACTCTCGTAGCCTGTCCTCATAGTAGAGCTGCTCCAGCCCTCTGATCATCTTCATGGCCCTCCTCTGAACACATACACTCACATACACAGACACATCTGTGATCCACCTAAGTTCAAAACACAAAAAACTTCTCCATTATTCTTATTGTGAGAACTGCAGAAGAGAGCCCAGCCACTTCAAAGCGAGATGAACCTCGAACGAGTCAACTACATTGGAGGGGAAAAAAAGATACACTTTAAAATATGCAAAACACCTTGATCAGAGACGTGCCCAGACTCCTGTAATTTCAGAGGTGCAGAAGATCTGGATTTGAATTTTGCAATGTGGAGCTCACTCCAGGCCACCTCTTCCATCGTCTTGCACCAGCTGTAGCTTTCAACTGAGACAGACTTCAGCTAACAAAGTCATACAGTTTATCTGAGTCAGTAAAACCATCCAGATGGGAAAGATCCTTTCTCAAATGCCTTGTTATCTTAATTAGATAATAGAGTTTTAGAAGTTCTTTCATTCAGGCTGCTAGGAGGCAGACACACACATACACATTACTGAAAGAAATGACTCTCTGGCCAAAGTTCAGCTATTCCCTTGCATCTGCACCTGATTTAGCATGAGTGTTTCACGCTCCTTTGCTACTTGCCACATCAGTTCCTTGAGATTCTGCAGTCTCCCAAAGCTGGGCAAAACTGTGTCTTGCGTGCTCTCTTAATGAAATTGGTCTTTGGAAGAGATCTCCTTTTCCCTCTCTGAAACAGGCCTTCTCTTTCAGCCCCCACACTATTCAGGCCAAACAAAAGAAGCTATGCACACTAACCAAGCCAAGAAAGGCAAAAAAAAGTCCAGATGGTTTAGTAAGGAGTTTTGACACGATTACAAGGAGTTTCCAAAAGTTAGTAAATTTCTTGGAGTAAGCTGTGTCCCACATTAGCAAGATGATATGTTTTCCATGATCTCCTTTGGTCTTTCAAAATCTCCCAAAAGCAACACTTTTCAGATGGTAATTTGCTTTACATCTGGTAAATTTTGCTACATTCTTCACAGAAAATGCTCCTTTTTCCCTTCACAGCAGACACTACTGCAATCTCCTTCCCTTCATTTTCTAAAAAGCTCCACTGAACAGGGCAAGCACATGTGGATGCAACTAGGCTGGGGTGAAAGGAATGGCACTTCCAATTGCCTCAAGATAAAACACAGTTACAACCACAACAGCCACAGTTTATACATGAAAAGCATCTGATAAGAGGCAAAGTTGCTAAGTAAAGTCCTGAAACCCCATAAGGGATCCACTGCTGAGACATTTAGGGTGGGTCTGCTGACACCAAACCTCAGCCATCTGAAAGCCAGGCACTGTAAGTCAGCCATACAGGCTCTCTGAGTCCCGAGAAAAGAAATCTGTTACTCCCAAACCCCAGTTTATTCCATCCGTCCAAGGCCACAGAGACACAGTGTAATTATGTTCAGCTTTCAGAACACTAATTCAGAGCAATATAAACTCCTCTTTAGTAGCAGGTGCTTTATACAGCTCAGAGATGTTACACACTTTCACGGAATCACAGAATCAATCAAGTTGGAGGAAAAGACCTTTGAGAGCATCAAGTCCAACCTATCACCCAACATTAATCAACTCAACCATGGCACCACGTGCCACGTCCAGTCTCTTTTTAAACACCTCCAGGGATGGTGACTCCACCACCTCCCCGGGCAGCCCATTCCAATGCCAATCACTCTTTCCATGAAGAACTTCTTCCTAACATCCAGCCTAAACCTGCCCTGGCACACCTTGAGACTGTGTCCTCTTGTCCTGTCACTGGGTGTCTGGCAGAAGAGACCAACCCCTGCCTGGATACAACCTCCTTTCAGGTAGTTGTAGAGAGCAATGAGGTCTCCCCTGAGCCTCCTTCTCCAGGCTGCACACCCCCAGCTCCCTCAGCCTCTCCTCACAGGGCTGTGCTCCAGGCCCCTCACCAGCCTTGGTGCCATTCTCTGGACACATTTGAGCACCTCAACATCTCTCTTGAATTGAGGGGCCCAGAACTGGACACAGGACTCAAGGTGTGGCCTAACCAGTGCTGAGTATAGGGGCAGAAGGATTTCCCTGGTCCTGTTGGCCACATTATTCCTGATACAGGGCAGGATGCCACTGGCCTTCGTGGCCACCTGGGCACACTGCTGGCTCATGTTCAGCCGCTGCTGACCAGTACCCCCAGGTCCCTCCCTGCCTGGCTGCTCTCCAGCCACTCTGTCCTCAGCCTGTAGCACTATACAGATCGTGTCCAGATCTCAGTATATAGATACTGGGAGAAGTTGATGACAGAAGGAGCACACACCAGGGCACTCTACTCTTGTGACATGCTAGTAGCATCCAACGACCACTTGCTCAAGTCTGTCAGCCAGATACAGCATCTTTTAGTCTACTTTATACACCCAAACAGCCAGACAGGAGCATGTCCTGTAATATTCTGTACAGCTCACCACACACAGGGTTTGGCACATCTGGCACATCTGAAAATGGAGACTGCAGAACCAAAACAGGAGCTGAACTACTGATGGAAGTGTAGCAGCAGGAAACAGAAACACTGAAAGCCCCTCTTTATGTGCAGAAAGATACCTCCCAATGCAAATAATTCACTTTGTTCTTCACAGAGCAAAAATTATGTGACATGAATTAGTAAAGGGAGAGGAAATAACAGACAAAAACCTGAACACAGCCTAAACCCCATTGTACCAACTGTAGACTTTCAACCTGAGATCACTGTCATGAAGAACTACCACTGAGCTAAGCTCAACCAACCTGCTGTTCCCAGGCCATGTGGTAACACCTCACAATAAATGGCTCTAAAGTAAGTGACTATGAAACAAGATTAGTTGCGCACAACCATACACACAAAATCCAACATGCAACATCAGGTCTGCCCTTCCACAAAGGAAAAGCAGTATGACAGAGAGCTGAATTTACTCAGAATGTGGTCATTCATTTTATTTATCAATCCAGTGCATGCAAATCTTAAGGCACTACGTGAACAGCCTGTAAGAACAATTTATGTCCCACCATGATACTTTGCCACACACTCAAAAGCTAGATATCCATGTCCTTCCAAGGGGAACTGGAATATGTAAGGCCCTTATATAAATACTGAAGCAATGTTACTAATCTAGAGATCCAAATACAACTACTGTAGGTACTCGGGGGGAAAAAACCAGCCCTGGCATAAAACAGATCAAAATTAAAGTTTAGTGAGATGAACAATACCTGGTTATAATGAAAGAGGGAAAAGAGAGATGAGTGTTTCAAAGTTAAAGCTGTGTGGATCTAGATAACACTGGGTCCATTCTGTGCTCCAAGGCATCAAAGAATCATAGAAGAAGAATCAAAGAATAGAATCATAGAATGCACTGGATTGCAAGGGACCTCTAGAGGTCATCTAGTCCAAACCCCCTGCAGTGAGCAGGGACAGCCTCAACTACATCAGGTTGCTTAGAGCCCCACTAAGCATGACCTTGGATGTCTCCAGGGATAGGACCTCCACCACCTCCCTGGGCAAGCAGTTCCAGCGTTCCAAGCCTCATAGCAAAAACATCTTCATAATGTCCAGCCTAAAGCTACTCCTCTCTAATTTAAAACCACTGCCCCTTGCCCTTGTAAACAATGCCTCCCCAATTTTCTTGTAGGCCAACTTCAGGTACTGGAAGGCCACTATAAGGTCTTCCCAGAGCCTTCTCCAGGCTGAACAACCCAAACTCTCCAGCCTGTCCTCATAAGAGAGGTGCTCCAGCCCTCTGATCATTTTTGTGGCACTCCTCTGGACCCTGTCCATCAGGTCCATCTCCTTCCGGAGTCTAACCAGAGGAGAGTAGCAGGTTTGTGAAGACAAGTACTAACAGCTAGGACTTGAAACTTAGCTCACTGACCTGACTTCTGAAGGTCTGTAGACAAAGAGCACAGAACTGCCAGAGCAGCACAAGGAACTGCGAGAAAAAGGTCACTGTTGGCCATGACTGGATCACTGCTGCCTCAGTGCAACACTCAGGGCTATTACCAGGACTGTTTTCAAATCTCTTATTTGAAGGAGATGGGAAGAAAGGTGAGAGCTGCTGCTATGTTTTAGATTGCAAAAACATCTGAGCACCAGAAAAAGGATAAACCAATATAAAGATGTTGATTTTACAACACTGGAGGATGCCTGTTACTCTGAGCATCCTCATTACAAAGGAAGGACCTCAAAGGACAGCCGGAAAAGAGAAGGCATCCCCTGAGTCAGCCCACCTTTGCCAGAGCCTTTCTGAACACCATCCTTAGGATTACCAGGGCTATTCAGAAGTGTACATGAAAGTCCAGTTATTGTAAAAGAGAGGTCAGGGAGAGCAGGGAAATCCCCTTTACCCACAGCCAGGGGGTTTTGACAACTTTCATATTCAAATTTCCACAAGGTAAAAGACTTTGGCTTAAAAGCTCCCCTTCATATCATCAGGGAGAATGAGCTTGTGCTGGCAGACACTGAAGTCAGAGCTGAACCACAAAGCATGACTAGAGCAAAACCATGCCCCAGCTACCCAGCCAGCACCGTGTGGATGCAGCCCATTAAAGCAACACTTCCCTTCAGAGCTGCCCCCACCCCTGCCAGAGGCACTATGGCTTGGTAGGTGTGACCAGTCCTTCACACCACTCCTTTGCTCCTCTAAATGGTTTCTTGTCCACTCAACTCAAGCAGATGACAACTGCTCTGGGACACTTCCAGGTAAAAATTGGTACATGATTTTGTCAGCTGTTTTACCAGAGACATGGGTTGGAAGGGAGGAAACATAACAGGGAATTTAATAAGAAAACAAACACAGAGGGGCAAACTTGTCTGCATCTGAAATCACTGGGTTTGCCTTAATCTTAAAAAAAAGAAAACCCTAATATACTAGAGACACCAAGACAAACAGAAGAGAGCCAGAAGAAATGGCAAAACAAGCACATAAACAGCAATTTTGGAAAGGGAATTAGCTCTCATAAAACATTAAGCATGCTAAACTCTAGCATGTTGATTTTCTAACACAAATGTAAATTTTACTTAAATTTTAATTTATTTTCTTTGCATTTTTCCAACACACACATTACAAGCAAGTTGTTGCTGGTGGGCTTACTCAGCTCTGAACACTATACTACTGCTCCCAGTAAGATCAATCACGCACTAAATTGCTACTGAAAATACACTCTCTCTTCTGCCTTTATTTCTTCACATGGTTAAGCTGCTATTTTCTGCTGTACATGTTTTTATGTTGGGAGAAGCTGCATTTTGAAGTCACCTGCAATTTAACCACTGGTTTTTGCACAAGGGTCAATATGAAGTACTTTTTTCCCCCCTCATACTCTAATGATACCAAAAGCTGTGGCCAATAGAAACACACAGGCTGTGGTCACGTTTTGTTGGAAACTGCTGCTGGTTAACCAAGGAGCTAACAGGCTTCTAAACAGAGCTACATCCATTTTTCTCACTTTTCACCCACAATATTTTCCCTCTTCAGAACAGGCAGTTTTTAACTACTTTCACTTTGAAACTTATTAAACAATGACTACACACTCAAAAAATTAAAAAAAAAAAAATCTATCAGCAAAATATAACTATCACTCATCTAGCATAATCAGCTGAAAATTAAAATAGAAGGCTCAAAAAACCTCTGCTTGACTTTGCTTTACCAACAGTTACAACTCCAGGAGGAACCTGGGCATCTTTCAAAGGCTTGCTGCTTGTTATACCAATATATATAGAATCATAGAATGGTAAGGTTGGAAGGGACCTCAAAGATCATTTAGTTCCAACCTCCTGCCATAGGCAGGGACACCTCCCACTAGTACAGGTCACTCAAGGCCTTATTCAACCTGGCCTTGAACACCTCCAGGGAGGGAGCAGCCACAACCTCCCTGGGCAAC